>ML421996.1:72424-86355 GCA_005239525.1 Nicotiana knightiana | reverse complement strand
TATCTGGACTTAAAATCCTATATTACTTGTCGACCACGTACACTTGCGTGTGAATTGGGAAATAAACCAACAATAATATACTTATAAGTCATGAATTGGTTAAAGGTTATGGAAGAAAGAATATATCTCTAAGATGTACGCTTAAAATAGACATGCAGAAAGCCTATGATTCTGTGGAGTGGCTGTACATAGAACAAGTGCTGAGGTTACTAAATTTCCGTAAAATATTTGTGAGATGGATAATGGCTTGCATTAGAACAGTAACCTACTCAGTCCTAATCAATGGTAGACCAACTGCACCTTTTGAGGCAAGGAAAGGGTTAAGGAAGGGAGACCCACTATCCCCCTTCCTGTTTGTGTTGGCTATGGAGTACTTGAGTAGATCTTTGAAGACACCGAAGGAGAACAAGAAGTTTAGATTTCACCCAAGGTGTGCTAGGTTTAACTTAGTGCAACTGGAATTTACAGATGATTTACTACTGTTCTGTAGAAGAGATGTACAATCTGTACAAATCCTACACCACCATTTCCATCAATTCTCTGCAGCATCAGGACTGATTGCCAATTCAAATAAAAGCTGCACGTATTTTGGAGGGGTGAGCAACTTGATTCAGTAACAAATTACGGAGCTACTTGGCTATACAAAGAGATAATTGCCTTTCAGATACTTAGGGGGTGCCTTTGAGTACTAAGAGACTGTCTACTTTGGGTACATATGTACTATATAAAGAGCCGCATAGTCTGGAGTACAGAACCAAAGAGTGCTTCCTGGGCAGTGCAAAAGATATTTCAGGCTAAGGAGTACTTTGCTAAGGCAGGGCTTAATGAAGAATATGTTCAAAGGATGGTGAAGTGTCCAGTTAAACAAATATACAGGTCCTTATAAGGAGAATTTCAAAAAGTATCATGGAGGAAGTTAGTGTGCAATAACCAAGGGAAGCCCAAATGGATATTCATTTTAAGATTGGCAAGTCAACAAATCCTTACAACCAAAGAGAGATTGGCAGGGTGGGGTGTAATTACAGATCAAACATGCTCTTTGTGTAAGAAGGAAAATGAGACAGTGCAACATATATTCTTTAACTGTGAGATAACAGGGAGGATCTGGAATGGCTTACTGAGATGGAAAGGAATACGAAGAACACAACATGAATGGCAGGAATAAATAACATGGCTGACAAAGGTGACCAAAGGGAAGAGTGCAAGGGCAACAATATATAGAATGACACTAGCAGCTGTTGTTTATCACTGTTGGCAAGAGAGGAACTTTGTGATCTTCTAGAAGAAGAGAAGGACAGACACTACTATACTTCATCTTATCATCCAGGAAGTGCACATAAGGGCAGCTAAATTCCCTTATCTAGATAGAGCAATGGCTACGTTGAATTGGTATCCAGAAGTTAACTAGAATAGGGCAGTAGTGGAAGAAGAAGAAGAAGTAATAGGAGTAGAAAACGCTAGGTATCACCAAACTGGGGCTTCATGTCCAGTAGGGGTACGCTAGAGAAATTTTGTAATAACTTAGATGAGTTGTAAATATTGATACTTGGTAATAAAATACTTAATTATCAAAAAAAAAAAAAAATCTAAATAACATCTCTAAGAATGACTATATGCGAACTTGCCCTGTTTTTACTTTTTTATCCATCAAACTAATTACTTTTCCTACCCATAGTAGTTTTTGTGGGTATTTTCTCTTTTTTCTCCTTTTCTTCTTATTTTTTTATTTTATTTTTTGTCTTTTTCTATTGATTTAATTTTTGTCTAAATCGTATTATTGTTATTTTTACCATAACTTAATTTCACACTCAATTTAGACTCTTTATTTATTTATTTTCTTTATTTCTTGTTCCTTTTCTAATTCCATTTAACTCTTTTTTTCTTATATTTTCTTTTTCTCTTCATTATCTAATTTCATTTATTCTTTTTGTTCTTTTTATTATTCTTCTTTTTGTCATGACCTGAATTTCTCACCGTCTGGACCGTGATGGCGCCTAACGTTGAACCCTCTAGGAAAGTCAACATAAATATTCAATTTATCTTATTCCTTTATTATTACCAAATAATATGTGAAAAGACAACACTAACATAGATAGAGGTACAAAATGGAACAAGGTATAAACTCAATGTATGCCTTTACGAACTTTCACAACAACCAATCCCAGAACTTTGGAGTCACAAACTCACGAACTGTCTATGAATAATACATATAACGGTCTGAATGAAATAAGTACATCTATTTCTGAAGTAAGTATAACATAATACAAGAAAAGAAGTAAGAAGGGACGCCAAGGCCCACGGACGCCTGCAGGACTACCTCGGGGTCTCCACTGGACTGAAGGCAGCAACCTCGATCTATGGTCCGTAAGGTCGAGCACCGGGATCTGCACAAAAGAGTTCAAAGTGTAGCATCAGTACAACCGACCCCATGTACTGAGTAAGTGCCGAGCCTAACCTTGGCGAAGTAGTGACGAGGCTAGGTCACGACAACCAAAGTCAACATGTGCAGTTTAATAGCATACGGAGAAAAATAATACAACGAGAAATAAGCAGTTAAGCATAAAGGAAAAGGGGAACTTGCTGAGGGGAGGAAATATCAAATAATGGAAATAACAAGGTAAGACACAATTTAGATATCAATTTAAGCAAACGAATAGCAATACGAAAACAAGTGCACGACATCACCCTTCGTGCTTTTACTCTCGTCCTTACCATCAGAATCAATATATTTGGCACGGCATCACCCTTCGTGCTTTTACTCTCGTCCTTACCATCAGAATCAATATATTTGGCACGGCATCACCCTTCGTGCTTTTACTCTCGTCCTTACCATCAGAATCAATATATTTGGCACGGCATCACCCTTCGTGCTTTTACCTCACAATATCATGGCACGACATTATCCTTTGTGCATTATATCTCATATCATAGAACGACATCACCCTTCGTTCTTTTAAAATCACAATATCGGCACGGCATCACCCTTCGTGCATTAACATTCTCACAATCTCACGCACGACATCACCCTTCGTGATTTTACACTCTTCCTCACCCAAACACATCAAATGATAGCAATCCAAAAAGGAACAATAACAAAGTAAACATAAATAAAACCATAACGTCCCGGCAAGGGAGTCCACGGTGGAATTAATACCATCCCGGCAAAGGAAAACAACTATATCCAATCTCACTTAGTACATAACTTCATATAAAAATCTTCAACTGAAAATAATACTACACTTATTCAACATCAAGGAATTTCCACCAACATAGATAACTACAAAGTGAAACTCAAATATTACTTATGAAAAACCACATAAATCACAATATTCGACTCAGGGGTATGCTTGACACCAACGTATAGGTGCTCGTCACCTCACATATACGTCGAACATGATACTTACACATAGCAAATAGGACACAACACCTATTCCTTCAAGCTAAGGTTAAGCCAAACACTTACCTCGCGTTGCAAATTCCAATCAGTTACTCGGCCAAAGCTTTTCCTTTTGAGTTTGTCTCCAAAAGCTTCAAATCTATTCACAAACAATTCGAAATACTCAACACGGATAGTAGGAATGAATACCATAAGAATTTACTAATTTTGCGGATAAAAATTTGAAATTCATTTTAATATTCAGCAGTGAGACCCACATTTCGAATATCGAAAAAACTTACAAAATCCTAACACCCATTCCGATACGAGTTCAACCATACAAAAATTATCGAATTCCGATGTCAAATGGACCTTCAAATCCTAAATTTTCATTTTTGGAAAGATTTACAAAAACCCCAATTTCTTTCACCCAAATCCGAAATAAATGATGAATCTTGACATAGATTTATGAAATATAATCACTTTCGGATATAGGACACTTACTCAAGTCAAAATCGTGAAAACCCCCTTTGAAATCACCCAAAATCCGAGCTTGAATGACTAAAAATGGGAGAAAGCCGGTCTATACACTGTCCAGGGGTATTATAGGTCGTTTACTAGCGCGGCCGCGCTACAGCCGCACTCATAAGGCAGAAACATCTCAAATTAGCGCGGTCGCGCTACTGGGCGCGCTATGACACAGTCCAGTAAAATAGTCATAACTTTCGGTATACATCTCCAAATGACAAACAGTTTGATGCGTTGGAAACTAGACTCAAGGAGATTTAATTTGATAGGTTTTACATCACATAAATCCTCATATATCGTCCAAAGTGAGGTCTTGTGCGTAAACATTTGAAATTTTAGTCCATCGTGTGATTTTTCAACTTGGCTTAAACCTAGGCCTCCCCTTAGACCTCAAATCACTTATAATATGCCTCTTACACTTACTACCATATCCTATTCGTATCCATCATGTTAATAGTCCTCGGATAAGAAGTAGAGTCGACCCCCAAACACTTAGCATGACTTATCTATTTTCTCACACATCTCTAACTCCCAAATTTTGACTAACTCCCAAATTTTCCGAAAATTTCGCCAGAGTTTCCTTTGTAACTAGGCCTATCTACCTGTCAGACGACTCCCAGAATCCAATCCTAACAACATATACATAATCCAATCAACGTAACACCACATGAAAATAATACTAATAGTGACTTCATAAGCGATATGTTACTAGAAAAAGGAATATCATTCACATTAATAATTGTTTAAAATAAAGATGACATTTTTGGGTCATCACATTCTCCACCTATAAAATAAATGTTCGTCCTCGAACGAAATTAGAAAAGTACCTGAATCAGGGAAAATATGGGGGTATCGGCCTCGCATATCGGACTCAGACTCCCAGATAGTTGCCTCGACAGGCTGACCGCTTCACTGGACACGAAACGAAGGATAACTCTTCGATCTCAACTGACGAACCTGCCGGTATAATATGGCTACCGGATCCTCCTCATAGGTCAAATCCTTGTACAACTGGACACTGCTGAAATCTAACACGTGGGCTGGATGTTCGCGATACTTCTGAAGCATAGACACATGAAACACCGGATGCACAGCTGATAAATTTGGTGGCAACGCATGTCTGTAAGCCACCTCACCCACTCTATCAAGAATCTCAAATGGACCAATGAATCTAGGGCTTAGCTTGCCCTTCTTCCCAAATCTCATCACGCCTTTCATGGGCGATACCCGAAGCAATACCCGCTCCCCAACCATGAATGCCAAATCACGAACTTTGCGGTCTACATAACTCTTCTGCTTGGACTGAGCTGTACGAAGTCTATCCTAAATGATCTTAACCTTATCCAAGGCATCCTGCACTAACTCTGTACCCAACAATCGAGCCTCTCCTGACTCAAACCACCCAACCGGCGAGCGACACCACGTACCATATAATGCCCCATAAGGAGCCATCTGAATGCTCGACTGGTAGCTATTGTTGTAGGCAAACTCAGCTAATGGCAAGAACTGATCCCAAGAGCCTCCAAAGTCAATGACATAAACTCGTAGCATATCCTCCAAAATCTAAATAGTATGCTCGGACTGTCCGTCTGTTTGAGGATGAAATGTTGTGCTCAACTCAACCCTCGTGCCCAACTCACGCTGAACTGCCCTCTAGAAGTGCGAGGTAAACTGCGTACCTCGGTCAAAAATAATAGACACGGGCACACCATGAAGGTGAACAATCTCTCTAATGTAGATCTATGCCAATCTCTCCGAAGAATAGGTAACTGCCACAAGAATGAAATGCGCTGACTTGGTCAGCCTATCCACAATGACCCATACTGCATCGAACTTCCTCTAGGTCCGTGGGAGTCCAACAACGAAATCCATGGTGATACGCTCCCACTTCCACTTAGGAATCTCAATATCTTGCATCAATCTGCAAGGTCTCTAATGCTCGTATTTTACCCGCTAACAATTTAAGCACCGAGTGACAGATGCCACAATATCCTTCTTCATCCTCCTCCACCAATAATGGTGCCGCAAATCCTGGTACATCTTCGCGGGGCCCGGATGGATAGAATACCGGGAACTATGGGCCTCCTCTAATATCAACTCATGAAGTCCATCCAGATTGGGTACACAAATACGACCCTGCATCCGTAAAACTCCATCATCACCGACTATAACCTGCTTGGCATCCCCGTGCCTGACCGTATCCCTAAGGACACACAAATGAGGATCATCATACTGCCGGTATCGAATACGATCAAATAATGAAGAACAAGCAACTGTATAAGCTAGAACATGGTCGGGCTCAGAAACATCCAATCTCATGAACCGATTGGCTAAAGCCTGAACATACCAAGCAAGCGGTCTCTCTCTGACCGGAATATAAGCAAGACTACCCATGCTGGCTGACTTCCTACTCAAAGTATCAGCCACCACATTGGCCTTCCCCGGATGATATAGGATGGTGATATCATAGTCTTCAACAGCTCCAACCATCTCCTCTACCTCAAATTCAACTCCTTTTCCTTGAACAAATATTGCAAACTCTGTGATTCGTGAACACCTCACAAGACACGCCATATAAATAATGCCTCCAAATCTTCAGTGCGTGAACAATGGCTGCTAACTCCAAATCATGAACTGTAATTCTTCTCGTGGATCGTCAACTGACGCGAAGCATATGAAATAACCTTGCCTTCCTGCATCAACACTGCACCAAGTCCAACCCGAGATGCATCACAAAATACATAGTATATGGCTCTGAACTCGTGGGCAAAACCAACACCGGTACCGTGGTCAAGGCTGCCTTGAGCTTCTGAAAGCTCGCTTCACACTCATCTGACAACCTAAACTGGGCACCCTTCTGAGTCAAACTGGGCATCGGGGTTGTAATAGATGAAAATCCTTCCACATACCGACGATAGTAACCTGCTAAGCCCAAGAAACTCCGAATCTCTATAGCTGACGTGGGTCTAGACCAATCCTTGACTGCTGAAATCTTCTTGGAATCCACCTGAATACCCTCTGCTGATACAACGTGACCCAGGAATACAATTGAGCTCCACCAGAATTCACACTTAGAAAACTTAGCATACAACTGACTGTCCTTCAAAGTCTGAAGAACGACTCGAAGGTGCTGCTCGTGCTCCTCCTGACTGTGGGAATAAATCAGAATATCATCAATGAAGACAATCATGAAGGAATCCAGATAAGGCTTGAACACTCGGTTCATCAAGTCCATGAAAGTTGCTGGGGCATTTGTCAACCCGAATGACCTCACTATGAACTCATAATGCCCATACCGAGTGCAAAAAGCTGTCTTAGGGACATCAGATGCCCTAATTCTCAACTGATTGTAGCCAGATCTCAAATCGATCTTCGAAAATACCTTGGCACCTTGAAGCTGATCAAACAAATCATCAATTCGTGGAAATGGATACTTGTTCTTGATGGTAACCTTGTTCAACTGCCGATAATCTATACACATCCTCATCGACCCCTTCTTCTTAACAAACAACACCGGCGCACCCCAAGGCAAGACACTAGGCTTAATGAAGCCTTTATCAAGCAAATACTACAACTGTTCTTTCAACTCCTTCAACTCTGGCGGGGCCATACGATATGGCGGAATAGAAATTGGCCGAGTGCCCAGAGCCAAATCAATTCAAAAGTCAATATCCCTGTCGGGTGGCATACCCGACAGGCCTTCAGGGAACACCTCTGGAAATTCACATACTATGGGCACAAACTCCATAGAAGGAACCTTGGCACTAGAATCACGAACATAATCCAAATAGGCCAAACACCCCTTCTCAACCATGCGTCGAGCCTTCATATATGAGATAACCCTGCTGGAAAAATGACCAGGATTCCCCCTTCACTCTAGTCGAGAAAACCCCGGTAATGCTAATGTCACGGTCTTGGCATGATAGTCCAGTATGGCATGATAAGGCGACATCCAATCCATCCCCAAAATAACATCAAAATCTACCATATCCAGGAGCAGAAGATCTACACTGGTCTCAAGACCACCAATAACCACTACACATGAAAGGTAGACACGATATACTACAATAGAATCACTACCGGTGTAGACACATATACAGGAGTACTCAGAGAATCACGAGGCATAACCAAATAAGGAGCAAAATAAGATGACACATAGGAATATGTGGACCCTGGATCACATAAAACTGAAGCATCCCTGCTGCAAACTGAAACCATACCTGTGATAACTGCATCGGAGGCCTCAGCCTCAGGTCTGGCTGGAATAGCATAACATCGGGGCTGGGCCCCACTAGTCTGAACTACATCCCTGGGATGGCCTCCTATTGGCTGACCTCCACCTCTAGCGGCCTGGCCTCCATCTCTAACGGCCTGACCTCCACCTCTAACACCTCGACCTCCACCTCTAGCTGGCTTAGCGGGCGATGGAACACCTGGTGCTGGAACCATGGTGCGAGAACCCTGGTGCTGAGAACTACTCGAGGCTCAAGGGTAAAATCTAGCAATATGCCTCTGATACCCACAAGTATAACAAGACCTCGGCTGCTGAGGCTGCTGACCCTGACGACCTGAGTAACCACCTTGAAAACCATAAATCGGTGGTGCACTGATAGGAGTTGATGGTGCACTGTAGGCAACTGATCAGAATACTGCATATGAGAACCACGACCACCTGGAGCACTGCGAGAAACCTGAAGTGCCGAATGAAACGGCCTAGGAGGATGGCCCCTACAAAAATAATCCCTACCTCCAGATGAGGCGCCACTAAACCTTCCAAAATAAGGGGTCCCTTGTCAGACCCCTGACCACCCCCTGCAACAGAACCATCTCAACTCGTCTGGCCACACTGGCCGCATCCTGGAAAGAAATCTCACTCTCTGTCTCCTTGGCCATCTGCAATATGATCGACTGAGCTAGCCCCTCGATAAATCTCCTTACCCTCTCTCGCTCGGTGGGAAGTATCATAATAGCATGCCAGGCCAAGGTAACAAATCTGGTCTCATACTGAGTGACGGTCATAGAGCCCTGCTGGAGACGCTCAAACTGCCTCTGAAGATCCTCTCTCTGAGTGATGGGAAGAAACTTCTCCAGAAATAGCTGAGTGGACTGGGCCCAAGTCAAGGCCGGTGATCCAACTGGTCTAGCCAAACAATAATCTCTCTAGCAAGTCTTGGCGGGACCTGACAGACGAAAGGTAGCAAAGTCGACTACATTGGTCTCCACTATCCCCATGTTCCGTAGAACCTCATGGCAACTATCCAAATAGTCCTGGGGATCCTCTGAAGATGCACCGCTATAAGTAGTAGTGAAAAGCTTGGTAAACCTGTCCAACCACCACAAAGCATCAGCAGACATAGTTGCTCCATCACCGGTCTGAGTCATAATACCTGGCTGAACTACCCCAGCTGGCTGAGCTACTGGAGTTTGAAACTGAGGAGCCAACTACTCCAGAGTGCGAGTAGCTGGAGTTTGGGCTCCTCCCCCAGCCTAAGAGACGTCTGGTGCTGCAGGAAGCAAACCTGCTTGAGCGACACTCTCTATGAGGCCCATTAGACGGACTAGAGCATCCTGGAGTATTGGGGTGGCAATGAACCCCTCGGGAACCTGAGCTAGCCCAACCGGGACTGTCTGGGCAGGAACCTCATCAGCAAATTCTACCTGAGGCTCCGCCACTAAGGATGCTGCTCTGGGCTGAGCTTTGCCCCTGCCTCGGCCTCTAGCACGGCCTCGTCCTCGCGTAGGAGCTGCAACTGGAGACTCGGGATGCTGATCAGTGGATGAAGAAGCACGTGTTCTCGCATTTAAATGTGTGCATTTACAAACTTTCACAACAACCAATCCTAGAACTTTGGAGTCACAAACTCACAAACTGTCTATGAATAATATATATGATGGTCTGAATGAAATAAGTACATCGGTTTCTGAAGTAACTAGAACAGAATACATGAAAAGAAGTAGGAAGGGACGCCAAGTCCTGCGGACGCCTGCAGGACTACCTCGGGGTCTCCACTAGACTGAAGGCAACAACCTCGATCTATGGTCCGTAAGGTCCAGTAGCGGGATCTGCACAAAAGAGTTCAGACTGTAGCATCAATACAGCCGACCCCATGTACTGAGTAAGTGCCGAGCCTAACCTCAGCGAAGTAGTGACGAGGCTAGGTCACGACAACCAAAGTCAACCTGTGCAGTTTAATAGCATACAGAGAAAAATAATACAACGAGAAATAAGCAGTTATTCATAAAGGAAAAGGGGAACATGCTAAGGGGCGGAAATAACAAATAATGGAAATAACGAGGTAAGATACAATTTAGATATCAATTTAAGCAAGCGAATAGTAATACGCAAACAAGTGCACGACATCACCCTTCGTGCTTTTACTCTCGTCCTCACCATCGGAATCAATATATTCGGCACGGAATCACCCTTCGTGATTTTACCTCACAATATCATGTCATGACATTATCCTTCGTGCATTATCTCTCATATTATGGCACGACATCACCCTTCGTGCTTTTAAAATCACAATATCGGCATGGCATCACCCTTCGTGCATTAACATTCACTCACAATATATATGCTCGTCAAAAATGAGGTCTTGTGCGTACACATTTGAAATTTAGTCCATCGTGTGATTTTTCAACTTGGCTTAAACCTAGGCCTCCCCTTAGACCTCAAATCACTTATAATATGCCTCTTACACTTACTACCATATCCTATTCATATCCATCATGTTAATAGTCCTCGGATAAGAAGTAGAGTCGACCCCCAAACACTTAGCATGACTTATCTCTTTTCTCACACATCTCTAACTCCCAATTTTTCCGAAAATTTCGCCTGAGTTTCCTTTGTAACTAGGCCTATCCACCTGTCAGATGAATCCCAGAAACCAATCCTAACAACACATACATAATCCAATCAACGTAACACCACATGAAAATAATACTAATAGTGACTTCATAAGCGATATGTTACTAGAAAAGGAACGTCATTCACGTTAATAATTATTTAAATTAAAGATGAAATTTTTGGGTCATCACACTTTTTTCACACAATAAAAATATATCTGATATGGTAACTATTTGTTCACTTTTTTAATATAACTAATATAATATACATTTTGTCTTTTTCTTATTTTTTGAAAACTCAATTATTAGAAAAACTTATACATCATAACTATTTTATCTTCTCTCTTTTTCTTTTTTTTAAATTTCATTTATTGTTATTTCAAATCATTTTTTATTTTGTTTTTTTTCTTAGTCTAATTCTACACACATTTTTGGCTCCTTTATTTTTATTATTTTATTTATTTGTATTATACGTACGCGCGCGATTTAGCATATAGTATATCAAAATAATTTATTTGTAACAGTTGAAGTATATTATTTTTCTATGATACCCACATGCTATTTATCATATACTGGCAAGGTATATGGTATCGAGAACTCTGTTAGAAAATTATAAAAAGACTCATTGAATTTTTTTAATGAAAGAGGAACATAATATTGAATATTATCAAAACACATGCGTTAATTTATTTTAGTGGTTCTTCAAAATAATCGAAAGAGCTTTGTGATTCACTAATTGAATTAAGATTGAGAAATATTCGCAAGACGTTTCTCTTACACTATTCATATAAATTACACGGCTTGGGTTTAATTGAGAGAGGGATCTAAGTCAGAGAATAAAATAATAACCTATTCAATTCGTGAAAATCAATAGAACCTATTGTATTGGTAAAAAAGAGTTTCACACGTAAGCCAGCTTTTGACAACTCAGCCAGTCACGTGGACACAGGAAAACACGTCAGCTGGATGTGATTCTTTGAAGAGGTACGGAACAAAGAGGCACGATTCAGTAAACCCTCGAGCTTATCAGCCACGGGAAACTCAACCTGATCAAAACAGGGGAGAAGCATGGTCAGAATGAATCTAGACTACGGGCAGATTCAAAGACCCGCAATTGATTACTCGAACGTTATGTAACCATACCCCAATTACCGTTATCCTTTGTAACGCCTCATTAATGTCATAATTAGTCATTAATGAGCAACCATAGCAAGAGTTGTACGTTATAAGAATCTCCTATATAAGGGAGGGGAATACAGCTTGTAAAGGCATCTGATTCTCGAATATAATTGACTTCGCTTTTCTATATTTCGGCAATATTGTCTGGTATTCATTTTTCTCTATTTCCTTGATTATCAATAACCCGTGTTCATCTTAAAAATAGCTTTAGTCAAAGGGTCTAATTCTTTGGTTAAACAAATTGGTTTCGTTACCGGGAATCTGATAATCTTTGTTTGCTTTTCAAGTGATATCCTCTGAACTATGTTAAACTCCAACGACAACAACCAGAAAAGGAGTGGAACCCCAGTTCCATCGCCTTCAGGAACCCCACGTGGTTCCAGGAAAAAATACCCAGAATGATCCAATAACAACAATGGTGATAATGATCAAACTGTGGAACAAGATCGTGTAAAGCAAATGATTGCAGAGTATGTGAGCCAAGCTTTGCAAGAATTTGCGAGAGCATTACCGGAAGCGTTACCTACACCGCCGACGCCACCCCCCAATAACACCATCACCATCACCATGGAAAATCCCCAATCTGGGTTGGCAAACTCAGGAAGAGGAGATACTCCAAATGAATCTCTCGAAACGAGACCAGGTATAACTAATAACTCAGAATTACAAAATTTACTATTAACCATGCAGAAACAGATGAAGGATCAGAACGATCGCATCGAACGAATTCCTGGAGTACCACCTATCATCAAATGCATTGATGTTGATAGATATTCTCAACAACCTTGGAAGCCAAGTGCGACACCCTTGCCTATACGCAAGAAGTTTAAAATGCCTGACGTTCCCAAATAGGATGAAACAACTGACCCATATCACTGCTTTCACTACTGGGGTAAAAGGCAATGTCACGACCCAAAATCTACGAGTCGTGATGGTGCCGGACACCACTGTCAGGCAAGCCAACCCCTTAATTAGTTGAAATAACTTTCCGATTTTTGACATTTATGAAAAACATTTCCTTTCACTTTATTACATATCAACCAAATAAAAACCTGTTAGTTAAAAACAAGGGTTTGAATACTACACCATAACAAATATAACCCAACACATCCCAACCTACTCCAGAACCTGGTGTCACAAGTACATGAGCAATTTCTAAGAATTTATACAACCATCACAAAGCCTGTCCGGAATACAAATTGGACATGGGAATATAAACTGAAAGTAAACACAGTGCGAGGGAGACTCCGTCAGCTGCGGATAGCCTCCGGATGATGCAGCTCGCCTAAGTCTCCGAATCCTCCAATCGCCATGAAAGTACCTGTACAATAAAAATGCATAGCAAGTGTAGCATGAGTACAAAACAACGTGTACTCAGTAAGTCGCCCGCCTAACCTCGGAGAGGTAGTGATGAGAGGTCGCATTAGACACTCACTAAGGCCCAACAATATAATTTATGACAGAATATGGTGAAATACAGTAGACATGTAAGACAGTGAGCAGCGAATACGTATCAAGTGCAGAAATCCAGGTAACTATCGAGAATAAACAACAAAGTACACTTTCCTTTTTCCCCAAATACATGTTAGGCCAATATCAATAAAATCGTACCAAATAGTCATGCGCACACAAGGATAAGACAACCGGCCTGAGTCGAAGGAATATCTAATCACTGAATAGGCGTAAAGCTTCCCACACTCGCGAATCATACCTGCGACTCGGGTGCTGGCACATTTACACCAGATTACCATAAAGCTTCCCTCGATCGCGAATCATACTTGCGATTCGAGTGCTGACACAGTTACACTGAATATTATAAAGCTTCCCCCGCTCGCGAATCATACCTGCGACTCGGGTGCTGACACATTTATACCAGATTACCATAAAGCTTCCCTTGATCGCGAATCATACCTGTCATTCGAGTGCTGACACACTTATATTGAATATTATAAAGCTTCCCCCGCTCGCGAATCATACCTGCGACTCGGGTGCTGACACATTT
>ML421996.1:0-62582 GCA_005239525.1 Nicotiana knightiana | reverse complement strand
GGCTAAAACTAAGTATTAACTTATACTTAGCCGTATAAAATTTTTATATACATTGTGGTGCCCCTAAGTTGTCATTTGGGGAGAAACTAGGGATGAAGAGGCATGAGCGGCTGGAATCTCACCATCAGGTGAAGAGAGGTTATGACCTTGTTGAGCCTTCTCCATGGCTTCCTTAGTTTTAGCTATTTCGGCACTAAGGTCAAAACCCTCTTGACTCATTTCCATCAATGTGTCAAGGAGAGAATTCATGTACGCCCAACTCACATCAACAACAACCACCTCTTCAAGATCTTCATAATCCTTTGCCCATACTTGAAGCCCAACTCTCAATCCGTCCTTCTCCGCTTCCGCAGCTTCATGGGAGGCCCTTAACAGTACAATCGACTCCTCTAAAGTTTGAGCTTTGTATAAAGCCTTACGAAGGTCTTCTTGAGTACGAGTGAGTGATTGCACGAGCTCGCCTGAGTATTCCTTCTTCTGCCCCAACAAGCTTTTCAAGTCTCTAATCTGCTATAAGGCACGGGACAGCTGCTCAGCGAACGAAGACTCCAGAACACTCTTGTCTTTATCAGCTTGACTGGAAGAAGCCTTCTCTACTGCCATGAGTCTCATCTGCCGCTTCAAGGTACTCCTTTCCTCTTCTAAAGCATCCATGTCAATCCTTAGGCTATCATACTGTGCTTTCCAATTATCAACATCGGCCTGCAACTCTTTTGTCTCCTGGTCCGTGTTTGAAATCCCCTTCATAAGCTCCATGCATATAAGGTTAATCTACAAGAAATAAACCAGTCAAATATGGTAAATTTCATATACGAAAATGAAAAAGGATAACTTGCATTATACCTTCAAAGAAGTATGCACGACCTCATTGGCCCATGTAAGAGCACCGCGGGTGGCTAGCTTTGCTTTCTTAGAGGGACCTATCAAAGGCTTGAGCCACACTTCGGGCTTACCCATTTTCTTGAAAATATTCCCCTCAGCTGGAACCTCTATTACCACGTGCCACATCTCTCTACTGGCAGGCCCTACTTCCCTAACGGAAGGCATGGAAGCAGGCAGAGATGGAACATCAACATGCACGGAGGGTTGAGGAGCTAGAGAAGCCACGGGCAAAGCAGCAGGCACAGAGGGTTGAAGAGTCGAGGAAGTTACGGGAAAAGCAACAACAGAAGCCGAAATAGCCAAAGGAACAGACGAGACAGCTTCTCTCAAAGAAGCAGGAAAGATAGCAGTCAAAGGGACATCGTCAGGAGCAAGATCAACACCCTCATGAATAGGGGAATGTGAAACATCATCAAGGACAGAGGGCTCAATCACAGACACGGAAGGCAAGGTTAAGGGTGTAAGCTCATCATCTGAAACCACCCGCCTTCTCCGTGGCATGTGCATTAAAGCACCTTCTTCTTTTTCTTCTTCTTCTTCTACGGAACGAGACTCACCAATCTTCCTCTTCGAGGAAGATGAACCAACAATAATTTCTTGGGCCTGAGCCAAAGACATCTTCGGGATAGATGAAGCAGACACCCCACGAGCGGAGAACCCTATTAAAAGGGAAAAAGTTAAACGACAAAGAAAGAAGAGACTCGAGTAAGGCGTTATTCCTTGATTACTATTCGGAATATAGACAGGGAAGTCAGACCTCCAAAGCACTCCCTACGAAGAAGGGAAATCTGACCCTCAGTTATAAGGGTTGAATATCTTTTGACACTTTCAAGAGAAGAAGATTGGTCTACAAGAACTTGACTATCCCTAGCAAAAACAAACTCAGCAGGGACAATTTCATCGACTCCAGGTTCACGAAGGAGTTCACCTCTACCTCTAGACAAAGACCGAGAAACCCTAAACCTTGGAGAAACTAGAGATCTAGTGGAAGGAGAAGGAACTATCTGAGAAGAAGAGGAGCCCCTCGAAGGAGTGGATACTAGATTTCTATGTCTACCACCCCTCTGACTCCTATTCGGAGCAGAAGATGGCGTTAAACTTTCAATATCTATTACTCCCTGAGGTTGGTTTGAAGAAGACATGTTTACAAAGGCAAGAAGAAAGTTATTTACAAAAGACAAAGTTAGAAAAGTGTTTCGTGGAAGCAAAGAAAAGAAGAAAGGTATTTATACTTGAGGACAACCGTCAAACATGGAAAAAAAAGAAAAATAATGATGAAAAGTCATAATTGAAGATGTCACTTCGGGACTGGCACAGCCGCAAAAAGCCCTAAAAGGTGCCGAGTAAATGCAGAACCAATCCGAAAAGGACACGTGGTATGAGCATTAAATGGAAGTGACAAACGACGCCTATGGTGCATAGAGATACAATGATTCGAGGAAAAGCGGCGGCAAAATATTCCCGCCATAAATGAACATCCACTTACCAAATATTAATCGTTAAATATATGGTAAGTGGGGGGACTATCTGTATTGGTAAAAAAAGAGTTTCACACGTAAGTCAGCTTTTGACAACTCAGCCAGTCACGTGGACACAGGAAAATGCGACAGCTGGATGTGATTCTTTGAAGAGGTACGGAACAAAGAGGCACGATTCAGTAAACCCTCGAGCTTATCAGCCACGCGAAACTCAACCTGATCAAAACAGGGGAGAGGCATGGTTAAAATGAATCTAGACAAAGCTACGGGCAGATTCGAAGACCCACAATTGATTACTCGAACGTTATGTAACTGTACCCCAATTACCGTTATCCTTTGTAACGCCTCATTAATGTCATAATTAGTCATTAATGAGCAACCATAGAAAGAGTTGTACATTATAAGAATCTCCTATATAAGGGAGGGGAATACAGCTTGTAAAGGCATCTGATTCTCGAATATAATTGACTTCGCTTTTCTATATTTCTGCAATATTGTCTGTTATTCATTTTTCTCTATTTCCTTGATTATCAGTAACCCGTGTTCATCTTAAAAATAACTTTAGTCAAAGGGTCTAATTATTTGGTTAAACACCTATCACATTGTCAAATACAGGATAGCAATCTTGCACCTATCATGTCGTGACCCTTAGTTCTCATATTGATGACAACCCGTTTAGCTCAACTATGTAGTTTTTCTGTGATCGAATTTGCCAATCATAGTTTTAATTTAATAATTATAGTTAGTAATCATTCAAAATTAAAGTGTTGATCATCGAGGATAGTATTTAAGCCAGAAATTTACTTGAATATTATTTAATTAAATCCCTATGAGGACGTAAATAATTTATATTATCTTTGACTAGCGAACTTAGTTTTAATTTATTGATTTTATGCTAGTCAGTGGGTTATCAATCAAGTTCTAATTCTAGAAGGGTCAAAGTACATGGTTATAACTATAACACTGATGGTTTACCTTTTACTAATTAAGCGGACCTCTAGTCAGAGAAATATGGGAATGATACGAAGTGTCAAGTGGTAAAAAAATTGGGTTTGACGAAGAAAAAAAGGTGAGAGAGAATGGGAAAGAGGGAATGAAAATAGGAAAAATTTAAGCCTAATATATTATTTGATACATAATTGATAATTATGAATAGAATATGTAATTAATTTAGAATGTCCCCTCTAATATTGATATAGCATAAATAATTAAGAATCTCTTGTATTTGATTTAAGTAATTTGACTTTGTCACGACCCAAAATTACCCGGTCGTGATAGCGCCTATCGTGGTACTAGGAAAGCCGACACATTACCAAAACAAATCGATATTTCATTTTTAAGAGAAAATTCACAGTTATTCATTATAAAACCTTTGTAAAGGAGTTCAAATTAAAATAAAAGTGCGGAAAAGAAAGCCCGACATCGGGGTGTCACCAGTCATGAGAAACTACTACAATTGTCTGACAATATCAAGACTAACATAGTCTAGAAAATAACCAAATACAACTAAGGGAATAAAGAGGGAGAAAAGCAGGGTTGCGATCACTAGACAACTACCTTGTTATCTCCGATGGGCCGCGGCTGGAATAATTAGCAACTGTCACCGCGTCTAGAAATGCCTGGATCTGCACACAAGGTGCAAGGAGTAACGTGAGTATACCAACTCAGTAAGTAACAATAGCAAATAAAGACTGAGAAGTAGTGACGATCAGAAATGCAAGTATAGTTCATATCACAAAAACTTAGTAAAGTACGACATGCTTTAAAACCAGAGTTTTAGTCAAATTTGCTCGTTTAAATCAAGTTCCAGTAAAATCATTTAAAAATATCTTTCAACAGTTTTCAAACAAAGGCTCGATGCAAATGTGAGCACAAAAGGTGAAATCATATACAGCCCATCGGGCAAACATCACTCATATACAGCCCCTCAGGAAAATATCACTCATATACAGCCCCTCGGGCAAACCTCACAATCACTCATGCCTCACATTCACTCGTGCCTCCAAATCACTCAGCACTCGCACTCAGTAGGTACCTGTGCTCACCGGAGGTGTGTACAGACTCCGGAGGGGCTCCTTCAGCTCAAGCGCTATATCAATGCCCATCATGGCAGAATCAACGAAACATGTTGCGACGTGCATCCCGATCCCATAAATATCCTCACAAATCAGGCCCTCGGCCTCACTCAGTCATAAATCTCTCCAACTCCTCGGGCTCTCAGAAATCAAAGTATTCAGCCCAAACAACATTTATATGATGCATCAAAATAGAGTAATAGAGGCTGAGCTATACAGTAAATATGTATAAACATGACTGAGTATAGATTTTCGATCAATAACAATGAGAGTACAGCAAGAAAAGACCTCTAAGGGTCCAAACAACACTGGCATAAGGCCTAAACATGACATCCATCCTGATTTTCAGAATTTCTTTCTAAAACACGTAAGAAGCTTGTAGTTTCAACAAAATATTCAACTTTACAGTTAATACGGGACAGACCAAGTCAGAATCCCCAATGGTGCACGCCCACACGCCCGTCACCTAGCATGTGTGCCACCTCCAAATAGTAAAATAATACAAAAATCTGGGGTTTCATACTCTCAGGACCAGGTTTACAATCGTTACTTACCTCAAACCGATCAAATCTCTACTCCGCGATGCTCTTATCCCTCGATTCGGCCTCCAAATTCTTCAAATCTATTCATACCCAACACAATACCATCAATATACGCTAAAGGAATGAATTCCACAAGAAAAACTACCAAATTAGACCAAAAACCTGAAATTGGCTCAAACCCGGACCCCGAGCCCATGTCTCGAAATTCAATAAAGTTTACAAAACTTGAAAGCAAATTCACTCACGAGTCCATACATATGAAATTTATCAAAATCCGACATCATTTGGTCCCTCAAATCCTCAAATCAAATTCTCCAAAAGCCCAAGCCCTAACCCCTCATTTTCACTCCTAAATTCCACTAATTAGATGATAAAATATTCGGAAAACACCATACATAAGAGTATTAGAGCTCAAGCAACTTACCTCACAGAAAATCCTTGAATCTCCCTTCAAAATCCCTCAAAACTCCAAAAACCGATTTGAAAATTGTGGAAATGAACCAAAATTCGCGAAGTCCCCTTTTTATACTTTCTGTCAGGCCTTTCGCAGCTGCGGCTGAATATGCGCACCTGCAGTGCCGCATTTGCGCAAAAATATCCGCACCTGCGGAAACCACTAAAGTCCTTCATTTCTGCACCTGCGCCCCAGGTTCCGCACCTGCGGGCGCGCACACACATCCTTCTGCTTCTGCGGAACTGGCCATTCTCCCTTCTTTCGCATATGTGCCCAGGTCTCGCACATGCGGGCTCGCAGATGCGACCGCCTTCCCGCACCTGCGGACCCAGCCTACCTCAACACTGTCCACACCTGCGAACTCCCACGCGGCCTGAGCCCTCGCACCATCGGTTCCCCGTCCGCAGGTGCGGAAAACACCAGCAGCCTCAAACACCAGCAGGACCATCTATCTCCCAATACCAAAAATTGATCCGTTCACCACCCGAAACACACCCGAGGCCCTCAGGACCTCAACCAACCATACGAACAAGTCATATAACAACATACGAACTTAGTCGAACCTTCGAAACACTCAAAACAACATCAAAACACCAAATTACACTCGGATTCAAGCCTAAGAACTTCTAAACTTCCAAATTTCGCAAACAACGCCGAAACCTACCAACACAGGTCCAAACGACCTCAAACTTTACACACACATCAAGAATGGCACTACGAACCTACTCCAATTTCTGAAATTTCATTCCGACCCCGATATCAAATTTCCACTACCGACCAAAATCGACAAATTTCCAACTTTCGCCAATTCAAGCCTAATTCTACCACGAACCTCCAAATCACATTCCGAATGCGCTCTTAAGTCCAAAAATCACCTAACGGAGCTAAACGAACCATAAAAATCTAAATCCGAGATCGTTTACACATAAATCAACATCTGGTTGACTTTTCTAACTTAAGCTTCTAATCAGGAGACTAAGTGTCTCATTCCACTCCGAACCCACTCCGGACCCGAACCAACTAACCTGATACGATACAATACAACTGTAGAGCACAAAATAAGCAGAAATGGGGGAAACGGGCTACAACTCTCGAAATGACCGGTCGGGTCGTTACATCCTCCCCCTCTTAAACAAATGTTCGTCCTCGAACGAGTCTAGAAACATACATGGAGTCTCAAATAGGTGTGGATATATGACCCACAAATCCCGCTCGGTCTCCCAGGTAGCCTCCTCCATAGGTTGACCCTTTCACTGCACCTTCACTGAAGCTATGTTCTTTGACCTCAACTTTCAAACATGCCGATCTAAAATAGCCACTGGCTCCACATCATAAGTCATATGACCCTCCAACCGAACCGTGCTGAAGTCCAAAACATGGGATAGATCGCCAACATACTTCTGGAGCATGGAAACAGGAAATATCGGATGCACATTCAACAAGCTGGGTGGAAAGGCAAGCTTATAAGCCACCTCCCCTATTCTCTGAAGCACCTCAAAAGGCCCAATGAACCGGGGGCTCAACTTTCCCCTCTTCCCAAACCTCATAACACCCTTCATGGGTTATACCTTCAGCAAAACCTTCTCCCCAGCCATTAAAGACACATCACGGACCTTCCTATCCGCATATCTCTTCTACCTAGACTGCGCCGTGTGAAGCCGCTCCTGAATTAACTTCACCTTATCTAATGCATCCTAGACCAAGTCTGTACCCAAGAGGCTAGCCTTACCCGGCTCAAACCATCCTACCAGAGATCTACACCTACTCCCATATAAAGCCTCATACGGAGCCATCTGAATACTCAGCTGATAACTCTTATTATATGCAAACTTCACGAGCGGCAGAAACTGGTCTCATGAACCCCCAAAGTCAATGACATAAGAGCGCAACATGTCCTCCAATATCTGAATAGTGCGTTTGGACTGTTCGTCCTCTGAGGGTGAAAAGTTATGCTCAACTCAACTTGAGTACCCAACTCTCGTTGCACGACCCTCCAAAACTGCAATGTGGACGGAGTACCTCTATCTGAAATGATAGAAACTGGGACACCATGCAGGCGAACAACCTCTCGGATGTATATCTCAGCCAACCGCTCTGAAGTGTAAGCAGTACCAACTGGAATGAAGTGCGCAGACTTGGTCAGGCGATCCACAATAACCCAAATAGCATCGAACTTTCTCGAAGTTTGTGGGAGCCCAACTACAAAGTACATGGTGATCCGCTCCCACTTCCACTCCGGGATATTAATCTATGAAGCAAAACAACCCGGTCTCTGATGCTCATACTTAACCTGCTGACAGTTGAGGCACCTAGATACAAACCCAACTACATACTTCTTCATCCGCCTCCACCAATAGTGTTGTCTCAAATCCTAGTACATCTTCGCGGCTCCCGGATGGATGGAATACCGCGAGCTGTGGGCCTTCTCAAGAATCAACTCCCGAAGCCCATCTACATTAGGCACACATATCCAGCCCTACATTCTCAACACACCATCATCACCAATAGTCATATCCCTAGCATCACCTCGCCGGACCTTGTCCTGAAGAACGAGCAGGTGGGGGTCATCGTACTGACGCTCCCTGATACAATCATAAAGATAAGACTTGGATTCCATAAAATAATATCATACTCGGCTCCGAAATATCCAACCTCACAAGCTGGCCCGCTAAAGCCTGAACATCCAATGCTAAGGGTCTCTCTGCTGCCGGAAGATATGTTAAACTACCCAAACTCTCCGCCTGGCGACTCAAAGCATCGGCCACCACATTGGCCTTCCCCGGATGGTACAAAATAGTGATATAATAGTCCTTAAGAAGATCTAACCATCTCCGCTGATGAAAATTAAGATCCTTCTGATTAAACAGATGCTGCAGACTCCAGTGATCATTATAAATCTCACAATGAACCCCATAAAAATAATGACGCCAAATCCTCAAGGCGTGAACACATGCTGCTAACTCAAGATCATGGACATGATAGTTCTTCTCATGGTCTTCAACTGACACGAGGCATAGGCAATCACTCTACCCTCTTGCATTAGAACACATCCAATGCCTATCCTCGAGGCATCACAATACACGGTGTAAGAACCTAAAGCTGATGGCATAACTAACACTGGAGATGTGGTCAAGGCAGTCTTGAGCTTTTGAAAGCTCTCCTTACACTCATCTGACCACCTGAATATATCATCCTTTTGGGTGAATTTGGTCAAGGGCGATGCAATAGATGAAAACCCCTCCACAAAGCGTGATAATAACCCGCCAAACCAAGTAAGCTCCTAATATTCGTGGTTGAGGATGGTCTAGGACAACTCTACACCACCTCTATCTTCTTCAGATCCACCTGAATACCCTCACTGGACAGCACGTGCCCTAAGAATGCTACTGAACCGAGCCAAAACTCACACTTGGAGACTTTTGCATAAAGCTTCTCCTCTCAATCTATGTAATACAATACTCAAATGCTGATCATGCTCCTCCTGGATACGAGAGTACACCAGGATGTCATCAATGAATAAAGTAACGAATGAGTCCAAATAGGGTTGGAATACACTGTTCTTCAAATGCATGAACACTGCTGGGGCATTGGTCAGCCCAAAAGACATCACCAAGAACTCATAATGGCCATAACGGGTCTTGAAAGTTATCTTAAGAATATCCGAGTCCTGAGTCTTCAGCTGGTGATACCCGGACCTCAAATCAATCTTAGAGAACACCCTCGCTCCCTAAAGCTGGTCAAATAAATCATCAATACGAGGTAAAGGATACTTGTTCTTGACTGTGACCTTGTTCAACTGCTTGTAATCAATACATATCCTCATGGAACCATCCTTCTTCTTCAAAAATAGAATCGATGCATCCCAAGGTGACACACTAGGCCAAATAAACCCCTTATCAAGGAGTTCCTGAAGCTGTTCTTTCAACTCCTTCAACTCTGCTAGTGCCGTACGATATGTGGAATATAATTGGGGTGAGTGCTCGACACCAAATCAATACCAAAGTCAATATCCTTGTCAGACGGCATGCCCGGCAGGTCTGCAGGAAACACATCCGAAAAATCACGTACCACCGGAACAGAATCAATGATAGGAGTCTTTGCACTAATATCCCTCACAAAATCCAAATAAGATAGGCAACCCTTGTCAACCATACACTGAGCTTTCAGATATGGAATCACCCTACTTGGTACATAATCTATAGAAATGCTCCACTCAACCCTCGGAAATCCTGACATCGCCAAAGACACGGTCTTAACATGACAATCTAGAAAAACATGAAATGGAGATAACCAATCCATACCTAATATCACACAAAGTCAACCATACTGAGCAGCAAAAGGTCCACTCAGGTCTCTAGTCCCCCAATAGTCACCACACATGACCGATATATGCGGTACACAATAATAGTATCACCCACAGGATTAGATACATGAACTGATGAAACTAAAGACTCACGGGGAGTATTCAAAAAATGAGCAAAATATGAGGAAACATATCAATATGTGGAACCAGGGTCAAATAATATAAAGGCATCTCTGTGATAAGCTGAGACAATACCTTTAATCATAGCATCTGAAGTAATAGCATCTGGTCTGGTTGGGAGTGCATAGAAACGGATATGACCTCCACCAGATCAACCTCCCCCTCTAGGGCTACCCTTAGTTGATTGACCTCCACCCCTAGCTGTCTGGACGGGTGGTGAAGTAATTGGTGCTGAAGTCAATGGCTGACTCCTCTACTGAGGCGGACCCCCATGAAGACGAGGACACTGCCTCCACATATGCCCAAACTCCCCACACTCAAAACAACCCCCTAGTGCAGAGGATGGGGACTGAAGGGAACCTCTAGCACCTGGATAACTTGTAGAAGAACCTGGCATGGAGGAGCCCTGAACTGATGGAGCAGGGGACAAACTCTGGGCTGGGAGGGCAGTGAGTGATCAGTGGCCCTGATGAGAATTGTGAGATGCATGGCCCGATGCACCACGATGAACTGGGCGAGCTGACTGAGCATGCCTGAATCGACGGCCTCTACCGTGCTGGAATTGACCCCCATGAGGAGCACCACTGAATCTACCCTAACCACGAGGCCTCTTGGCCTCCCTCTCAACCCTCTCCTAACCGCGAACCATCTCAATTTGTCGAGCAATGTCGACAACCTCATCAAAAGTAACACCAGACATCCTTTCTCTGTAAGCAATCGAAGCTGTAAAGTGAGGCCATCTATAAACCTCCTAATCCTCTCTCTATATGTGGGAACCAACTAGATTGCATGAAGGGCTAAATCTGAGAATCGCAGCTCATATTAAGTCACAGACATATCACCTTGACGAAGCTGCTCAAACTATATGTGCAGCTCCTCTCTACGAGACTGAGGCACAAACTTCTCCAGAAAGATGATGTAGAACTGCTACCAAGTAAGGGGTGTTGCGCCAACCGGCCTACGCCTCTCGTAAACCTTCCACCAACTGAATGCAGCCCCAGAGAATTGGAATGTAGTAAATGAGACCCTACTGGTCTCCAGAATACCTGTTGTACAGAGCATCCTCTAACACTTATCCAAGAAACCCTGTGCATCCTTACCCTCTACACCATTAAAAGATGGAGGTTGGAGTCTCCCAAACCTCTCCAATCAAAATTGCTCATCCTCCGGCATAACAGGAACTACATAGTCCTGAAAAGCTGTAATCGACTAGGCTGATGGTGCCCTCGGTGTCTGAAGTCCTTGAACAACCTGCTCCCCTGTCCTGAGAAGTAGCTGCAGCTGTATATATAGAGACCGCCTGACCAATGCCACATACTGATAAGATCTGAGCCAGGGCCTCCTGAAGGCCAGGAATCACAATAGGCACAGGTGGTGCCTGAGCTGGTCCCGCTGGGGCATCTGCGGCTGGGACCTGGTCTGGATCAATTGGAGGGTCTAAAGGTACTGCCCCGGCTGCTATGCGGGCTGCACCTCTAAACCTACCACGACCTCGACCATGGTCTCGGTCTCTTGCGGGCCTGGCTGGTGGTACTAGTGGTTTGTCACCCTGTCCGGTAGTAAGAGTCCTCACCATCTGTGAGAGAAAGAAGCAGTAGAAGTTTAGTTACCATAATCAATAAATTCGCACGATAAGAATTCAAGAATGTAAGGTTTTTCCTAAGGGTTCTGCAGCCTCTCGAAGATAAGTACGGACGTCTCTGTACTGTTCTGCAAGACTCTACTAAAACTGCCCATGACTTGTGAGACCTATGTAACCTAGGCTCTGATACCAACTTGTCCCGACCCAAAACCTAACCCTGTCGTGATGGAGCCTATCGTGGTACTAGTCAAGCCGACACATTACCAAAACAAATCGATATTTCATTCTTAAGAGAAAATTCTCAAGTATTCATTATAAAACCTTCGTAAAGGAGTTCAAATCAAAACAAAAGTGCGGAAAAAAAAGACCGACATCGGGGTGTCACCAGTCATGAGAAACTACTACAATTGTCTAACAATATCAAGACTAACATAGTCTGGAAAATAACCAAAGACAACTAAGGGAAGATAAATGTCACGATCCAAACCGGTGGGCCACGACGGGCACCAGGTACCTTACTCAATCGAGTACAGACATAACGAATCTTTTCGTGTCATGCTATCATAGGTAAATGAGACGGAAATATTTCCGTAGGATAACTAGATAAAATATGTAATATCAACTTGTACATAACACATATGGGACTATAAGACCAAAATGATCACTCGTATACTAAGCATAGGCCGACAAGGCCATACAAACTCTCACGTACATGATATCTGTCTACAAGCCTCTAAGAATACATAATTTTAATAAAGGCCGGGACAGAGTCCCCCCATACCAAACAATACATGTGTAAATCATACTAACCAAACAAGAAACTCCGAAGCAAATGGAGCGTATTAACATCTTTCGCTGAGCTGATAGCCTACTTAGAGGGCTCTCGACCTGTCTATCAGTACATGCGGGCATGAAACGCAGCGTCCCCAGGAAAAAGGGATGTCAGTACAAATAATGTACCGAGTATGTAAGGCATATAAATAAGTACATAACAGACATGGGAGAATTATAGAGTAAATGACTCAATCTGTAAGTCCGGATCACTCTGTAAATC
This sequence comes from Nicotiana knightiana, assembly GCA_005239525.1. Lineage (NCBI taxonomy): Eukaryota > Viridiplantae > Streptophyta > Magnoliopsida > Solanales > Solanaceae > Nicotiana > Nicotiana knightiana. Next base: position 50,032 of record ML421996.1, on the reverse strand, counting down.
ATGAAATAATTATAGTGTCATGCATATACGTATGAATGTCATGTCGTACATAGGTACATGTTTCATAACATCATCAGGCCTCTGAGGACATCCCATCATATTATCTCGGCCATTATGGGCAAAATCATCAACGTATACCTGTTGATCGGGTGGTGATGCGTATATAATGCCATAACCTTTCCCATATCCCATATACATATATATATATATATATATATATATACGCGTATATAACACCATCTAGTCATGGGTCAATGTGCATGTATAAATTCATGAAATACATATGAACTATGTTAATAAAATCTCTCGGTACGTCATAAGGCCATTATGCCTCTGATTAATATCATGAAATAAACTTTACCAACTTACATATTTCTGAGAGCCATGAACAGATGATAGAATAATATGACACATGGAAGAATAAGAATATACACATCTCTAGCATTTCTACGAATAGAGTATTTTATGGAAGTTGTGCATTTACTCGTTTTGCTTGTATCGTATAGATCATGCCAAAAATAAGAAGGGATGGCCTTAACATACCTGGAGTAGGGAAAAATCCATATGATGTTATTGAAAAAGGTTACACCTTACTTCCTTAGAACCACATTTTACGTTGCTAAATCTCGTTAGAATCGTTTGGTTGCAAGAAGGATTTCTAACATTTCTCTCTTTTTATTGTAATGCCTTTGTATTGAAAATATTAGGAATGGGTTTGCATCTGATTGAAGTGTCTTTGAGAATGAATCTTGAAAAGTTATCAGAATGCTAATGTTTTGTTCCCCCACTTCTAATTTTAATATTGTTTTGAAATTTTAAAGTTTGAGGTGTCTTTTGATCAATGTATTAGGATGCCACCTTCTAAGAATGACTATGAGTCATTGGCTTAATAAGTGGCTTGCTGCCATGTTTTTAGAGGGGTGGGGTGGGAATTATTAATGTTTATCCACTTATTAGGTAATTAGGTAATGTCCCGTTACTCGGTAATTAACCAATTACCCGCATAATTAAGAATTATCTCAATTTACTTTAAATTCTATTTATTTTTAATACACTTTATACATCATTCTATCATGGTCATATGTTACCTTGTATGGTACTAGTCCATAAATATCGGGTATTAACGCTCGACCCGAATTTACCTCAACATGTCAAACTTGGATGAAAATTCATTTTCTTTTACTTGCTTCCCCTCTCACCTTTACAAATTCTACTCATCACTTGTTTGAAATAGCATAATCCTTATAATCTCCAAATAATATTCTCCTTGGACTGATGTCAATTACCTTATGAAAAATTCAACGTACAATACTACAGGGTGCAATATCGTCGTAATTTAATACTGCAAAATGTAACATCAACGTAATATTGCGGAGCGTAACAATAAAGAGGGAGAAAATCAGGCTACGATCGCCAGGCAGCTACCTTTCTATCTCCGATGGACCGCGACTGGAATAATCAGCAATCGCCACCGTGTCCAGAAATGCCTGGATCTGTACACAAGGTGCATGGAGTAACGTGAGTATGCCAACTCAGTAAGTAAAAACAGTAAATAAAGATTGAGAAGTAGTGACGAGCAGAAATGCAAGTATAGTTCATATCACAAAAACTTAGTAAAATACGACATGCTTTAAAACCAGAGTTTGAGTCAAATCTGCTCATTTAAATCAAGTTCCAGTAAGACCAATTAAAAAAATCTTTCAACAGTTCTCAAATAAAGGCTCGAAGCAAATGTGAGTACAAAAGGTGAAATCATATATAGCCCCTCGTGCAAACATCACTCATATACAGCCCCTCGGGCGAACATCACCCATATACAGCTTCTCGGGCAAACCTCACAATGACTCATGCCTCACAGTCACTCGTTCCTCCAAATCACTCAGCACTCGGCACTCGAAACATTCAAAACACTCAGTCGAACTTCTAAATATTCAAATTGCGCAAACGACGCTGAAACCTAACAACCCATGTCCGAATGACCTCAAATTTTACACACACGTCACAAATGGCACTACAAATATACTCCAACTTTCGGAATTCCATTCCGACCATGATATCAAATTCAAGCCTAATTCTACCAAAGACCTCCAAATCACATTCCGGACGCGCTCCTAAGTCCAAAAATCACCTAACAGACCTAGCTGAACCATAAAAATCCAAATTCGAGATCGTTTACACATAAGTCAACATCTGGTTGAATTTTCCAACTTAAGCTTCTAAATAGGAGAGTAAGTGTCTCATTCTACTCCGAAACCACTTCGGACCCGAACCAACTAACCCGATACAATACAATATAGTTGTAAAGTACAAAAAAGCAGAAATGGGAGAATCGGAGCTTTAACTCTCGAAACGACCGGCCGGGTCGTTACAGAGTTAAATAATTAATCCAAAGTTATTGATTCAAAAAATTGACTTGGTCCAATGTGCCTTAAATTAAGGATCCAACCCAACTTTGTATTGACTGATCTAAGCAATTTCTTCTTCTTCTCTTTATTTTGCCAAAGAAAATTTTGACAGTCTACAAATACGAGAAGACATGTAAGAAGAGAAGGCTAAAGTTAAAAGCAAAGGGTTAAAACATAGAGTTTTTTTTTAAAAATTTATAAGATATGAGACTTATAATACTATATATGCACTATATAACATATTATATACTTGTCACGATCCATTTTCTGAACAAACCGTGACCGGCACCTGATCACTAAACATAACCTAGCGGACCATCTGTGCTTATCAAATCTATTATAACTTCAAACTTTATATGCAATAAGGCAATACTTTAACCTAATACTTCTGATTAATTTAAATATTTAAAATAAATCAACTCCAAAACTTTATTTGTAGTAACTACTGAAATACTGCTAAATTATTATCCAAAAACATCAGAATCTTAACCCACCGACTGTGTCTATGAAGCCTCTACTGATAAACTGACGCACTGCTCAGGACATGAGATTTTCTGGCCAGTTCTTTAAGTGAACAAAGAAATAACTAAATAAAGATGACTCTAAGGAATACTCCACGAACAAAAGCGGAGCTCACCAATAGCACTGGAAGGGAGGGAAGTCCTAAACTGTAGCCTGCTCGCCTGCAAAACTGGTTCCTACATTGCACCGCAGACCAACGCAGGTTCCTAAAACAGGACGTCAGTACCATCCATTGTACTCAGTGAGTCTCTAAATAATTACGATCATTCTAAATGCATGGGAAACATATAGCTTCTAAGAAGAATTCTAAAATAATTGCATAATAGCACTTTCTGAATACTCTAAAAGAAATTATTTTCTTTTTCTTTTAAAAAATATACTTCACTTTGTACTTCGGGAGTTCCAAATATCCTGACTTATTTCTATCTTAGTCACCGTGTGATCGGCACGGGTTCGATCCCAACCTGATCGAATAGGCCCAATCCACGAGGTGCCTCTCGTTTCATGGTTCTCAGCGCTCATGTACCATACGTTAGCTTGGCTAGGAAAGTTCTCAGCAACGAGACCCTCGACTCGTGTGCTCCCTACTTTGGCACAAGTAGTTTTAGGAATTCAACGCCTTGGTTAGGACCCTCGGCTTGGACAATGACCCCTTCTCAGAATATAGCATACTCCCAAAAATCTTTTCTTTCTAAAACTTCTTCTTGTGACTTTTCAAGTCTAAATCTTTCAAACATACTTATTCCGGAATTGTAACGACCCGACCGGTCATTTTGAGAATTTAAGCTTCGTTCGGTGGCGTAAGCTCTTGAACAGCTCCACATTGTGTATATCGACCTACGTGCGGGGTTGGATTCAGTTAGCGGATGATTCGGTGTCGAATTGGAACGAAAATTTTAGCTTTTGGGAGCTTAACCGATGGAAGTTGACCGGAGGTTTGACTTTGTGTAAATGGCCTCGGAATGAGTTTTGAGTAATGCCAACAGCTTCGTATGGTGATTTTGGACTTAAGCGCGCGTCCGTAATTGGTTTTTGAGGTCCGTAGAGTAATCTGAGGTAATTCGGCGAAAGTTAGAATCTCGGCGATTTCGACCGATAGGTGAAATTTTGATATCGGGCTCGGAATGGAATTTCGAGAGTGGATTTAGGTCCGTTGTATCATTTATAACTTGTCTGCAAAAGTTGGCGTCATTCCCGGTTGAAATTATAGGTTTCGGCTCGAGTTTTGATATTTGAAGATTTGAAAATTTGATTTTTGGTTTGATTCATCGTTTTGGTGTTGTTTTGTTTGATTTGAAACCTCAAGCGAGTCCGTGTTAGGTTTTATGATTTGTTTGTGTGATTAGACGGGGCCTCGGGTGCCTTTCGGATAGGCTGAGGGTCAATTTCCTTCAATTTTCACAGATGTTCTGTCTGCTGGTTTTTCCATATAATTGCATAGGCTTAGCCGTGATCGCATAGTGTCCTATCGATCAACCCAATTTTTCTTCTATGCGTTCGCCTGTTCCTCTTCGCGTTCGTGTAAGCCTTTCCCCTTCCTTCTATGCGATCACATGCAATATCTCACGATCGCATAGTGTAAATTGGACACTAGCCATATTTTCCTTCTATGAGATTGCATCAGTCCTTACGCGATTGCATAGCACATTTTAGGCCAGTTATTATTTTCCTCTACGCGATCGCATCTAACGTCTCGCGATTGCAATGCTCAAAAATCTGGGCAGACAGATTATATTCCAAATTTGAGGGTTGAGCCATTTTTATCACATTTTGACTTCTACAGCTCGGTTCTTGGCAATTTTTGATAGGTTTTTCACCAAATTCGACTGGGTAAGTGTTCTTCAACTAGAATTAAATATATTCCATGAATTAGTCATTATTTTTATCATTTAATTTGTGTTTTGAGTTGAGGAAAAGGTTGGTTTTGAAAGAAAATTTCTAAAATGAAAAATCGTGATTTGAGGGACCAAATGGTATCGGGTTTTGATAAATTTTTTATGGTTGAATTCGTATCTGAATGGGTATTCGGATTTTGTAAAATTTGACGGGTTCCGAGGTGCGGGCCCGGGGGTTGACTTTTGGGTCGATTTTTATAATTTTGTAAAGATCGAAACTTTATTATTCGGAATAGTTCCTTATACGACTTATGTGTGTTTTGAAGTTGTTCTAGTTGGATTTGAGCCGTCCGAAAGTTTTTTCGCCCGAGAAGTCCTTTTTAGAGTACCGGGTTGTCGTCTTCGAGGTAAGTATCTTGCCTAACCTTGTATGGGAGAACTACCCCTTAGGATTTGAGTCTTCTATGTTGATTGTAGCCCGTGTACGCGAGGTGACGAGTGCGTACTCGGACTTATTTTTAGAAGGTTGGCCTTTTAGGATTCTTAGGTCCTTATATCCCCTGGTGTATGAAGTTGTAATTGCTATAACTGAGTTCCTAATTGCTAGTTTCATCTCTTCCTGCTTAAATTAGAATTACATGCTTTTAGATTTCCTTTGTTGTTTACTTGATCTTAATTGAAATAACTGATGATTTTACCTCTTCTATCATCATGCTATATTTTTCTTCATAAACTTCCTACTTAGCTAAAACTTGTATTACCTCGCCCTATAATTATTTAGGAGTAATTGGAGTATTATATGTTGGTGTCAAGCATGCCCGTGGGTCGTATATTGTGATTGATATGATCTTTCATTAACCACTACTTAGGCCTAACTTTATGATTATACATGTTGATGGTATTTTCTTGGAATTTCCTATTGTGGAGCATTGATTCAAGTTGGGATTTATTTCGTAAAACTAATTAATTAAGCAAGATTGGTTATAGTTTTTTCCCTTGCCGGGATGATATTGTTTTCATTGTTGACTCCCTTGCCGGGATAGTGTGGTTCCTATTATTGTTTATGCTGTTGATTTCTTGTCTGAATGCTATCATTTCTTGTCTGAATGCTAGCTTTATCTCAATTGTTGTTGCACTGTCCATATCTTTTTACTTGCTTAATTTTCTTAGTTTACGTTTCATATCTGTCGATTTCTATGGGGAAGACGAGAATAAAATCACGAAGTGTGATGCCGTGCACTTGTTCCATTGGAAACTACGTTTGAAAGACCACTACTGGAAATGTATATTTTTAAAAGCTTTTGTTTGAAGGGATTACGTTTAAAGATTTTTCTCCTGCACAGTATATATATATATATATATATATATATATAAATCGGGTGAAGTACCTTCCAAAGGAAGTTTTCTATTTAAAATTATTATACTTTAAAATTTTCAATATAAATTTGTGGGTAAAAGGTTACCTTCGAAGAATTGGCTAAATTGTCGGAGTTGTTGACTAAGGTTGGAGGGGGAAATTATTGCAGTGCCGAGTTACTATTGTTTTTTTTCTGGGTTGTGTTTTCCGCTTTTGATTCATACTTTCGTCCTTTCTTTTGTGTAATATTACGATGTTCCGTTGTTATTTGCTGTATTTTCCTTTCGCTTTGTACTTGTTATGTTATTAATTATATCGTGTAGTTATTAGATAGATGTCATGTCATGTCATTCCTATATTTATGCCTGTTTAGTTTATCGGACCAGTAGGTGTCTTGACTAGTCCTCGTCACTACTTCACCGGGGTTAGTCTTGATACTTACTAGGCACCGCTGTGGTGTGCTCATACTACTCTTCTGCATATTTTTGTGCATATTCAAGGATTTGCATAGTTGGCCGATTGATTGTTAGTAGCGCGATTTCTGTTGTGGAGACTCAAGGTAAAACCTCTTCAGCGTTCGCGGTTTCGGAGTCACCATCTTATGTTTCTGTTGCACTTTTGTACTCATTTCTGAACAGTGCTATTTTTAGGAGTTTTAGCGTAGTTTCTCTAAAGCTTATGAGTTGTACTTACGGGGTTCTGGGAAGAAGTGTAAAGTGATGAGATTTAATTCACAAAGCACTTAAACTATTCTTATATTATAATTGATGTTTGTTAATAATAGGCTTACCTAGTCCTTAAGACTAGGTGCTGTCACGAAACTCAAAGGAGGAAAAATTGGGTCGTGACAAGTTGGCATCAGAGCTCTAGGTTCATAGGTGCGACGAGTCATAAGAGAGTTTAGTAGAGTCTTGCAGATCGGTACGGAGACGTCTTTACTTATCTTCGAGAGGCTACAGAACTATTAGGATAATTTCACTTCCTTCATTCCTATCGTGCGAGTTCATTGATCTTGAAGTTTGAAATTACCGTTCCATTCTCTCACTGATGGTGAGGACACGAGATGTGGTTCCTGATGATATTACCCTCGAGGCAGATGTCGCTAGGGGTAGAGGCAGAGGTTGGCAAGAAGCACGTAACGCAGTTAGGGCACCTGCCAGCGTAGCTGTAGAGGAGCCGCCAGTAGTCCCAGTTGGAGAACAGGTACCAGAGGCACTTGTTGTTACGCCCGGACTTTAGGAGACCTGGGCGCAGTTTTTGAGTATGCTTAGTACATTGACTCAGGAAGGATTGATTCTAGTGCACCGGCTACTCCACAGATCAGGGGAGGAGCTCAGACTCCCACCGTCTACACTCCAGAGCAGCGAGATCATGTTGGTCAGGTTCCAGTTATCATGGCAGCGTAGCATGTGGTTTCAGTTTAGCCCGTGGGCATCTAAGGAAGAACAACTTGGACTTGAGAGAAACAAGGAGTATCACCCTCCTACTTTCAGTGGATTGACGACTTGCCAGGGTTTTCTGGAGGAGTGTCACTGCATTCTTCGTGCTTCGGGTATTGTGGAGACGAGCGGGGTTGCTTTTTTCACGTCTCAGTTCAGAGAAACAGTTTGTCAATGATGTCGGGCATATGAGTTGGGTAGCCCAGCGAAGTCAGCTTCACTTAATGGGTTTCTGGCTTCAGAGATATTTTTGAGGGAGTTTTCACCTCAGTTCCTTCGAGATGCACGGCGCGTGGAGTTTGAGCAGTTGTGTCAGGGTGCTGTGTCACTATTGGAGTATGCCGTCAGATTCTGTGAGTTGGCCAGGTATGCACCTCCCTTGGTTGCTTCAGCTAGGAGGCGAGTCCGTAGATTCATTGAAGGGTTCAGGCATGATATTCGGTTCAGCATGACTCAGGAGTTGGAGTCGGATGTTTCGTTTCAGCAGGTGGTAGGGATCGCTCGCTGGTTAGGGGCATATGGGGCCGGGAGCGAGAGGACAGATGAGATCAGGAGAGAGAGTATAGGGAGGCCTCGTAGGCCGGAGAGATCTGCTGGTCCTTATTATGGAGGCAGGGTACGACACGGCAGAGGTTTTGTGGGTCAGCTGCTTCAGTTTGCATTACCAGCTTCACATGGGATTGCAGGTACTCATCGGTTTCAGAGTACTCATATTGCATAGTTTCCACAGCCACGTCAGCAGAGAGGTTGTTTTGAGTATGGAGAAACCAATCACAGGGTGAGAGGTTATTCCAGGATCCAGACAGGTGTGTCACAGTAGGGTATTCAGGTGAGTAGAGGGCGCCCATAGGTGGAGGCCTGGCCCATTGATGTGTTTCATATAGTAGGTTGAAGGCCGTTGTGCCAGATATTATCATACATGCATGTTTTTATCTCTTGCGGAGGTGTACCATTTGTATTTCACTATAGTTCTGTTGGTCGGGGTGAGTTTCCCTTATTTGTTGCTTTATTTATGAGTGAGTTTCATGCTTTGCACTCTATTTTCATGTTTGCTCCTGTTGGGAGATTCTATGAGTGGTAAACAATGTCTATCTTTGTTTTATTCATCATTGAGGGTGGTGAGACTAGAAGTCCTTGTTGTTCATCATGGTAAGGTTTATGTGATTTTTTTCTAAGTATTTTGTTTACGAGCTGTGATTTGATACTTTATCGAGGTGTGAGTTAAGTGAGCGTTATCATTTTATCAACCGAGCTGAGTTAGTGGAATACTTCTATTGGTATGATATATATTCTCTTTGTGATTTAGAGTTGAGGGTGAGACCCTCGTGATCTTTTTGTGATTCAATATGTTCGGACCGGGCTGAATACCGCATAAGAAGTTACATCAGGATGGGATCCTTGTGCTTTGTTCATTTGCTTTAATTCTTTCCTTGTCATACTGTTATGTGGGTCAATATTGGCATAGAGTAGTGCATGTCGGGCTTGTTTTATAGTTCCCTTATGTGTTTCTCTTTTCATATTCAGTCTTTTTCGTTCTGTGCTTCTTGAGTTTCAGCTTGCGGGGTGTGTTCCCAGTGGTGTTAGTTGTGGCTGGTGATTCGGGTGTCTAATAATGAGGTCTTCATGTTTATTGCTTCATTATCAGTATTATGGGGCTTGGACACAGGGTTCCTTCAGATATGAGGCTAATCGCCAGTGCTTGATTGATTTCAGGAAGCTATTGTGATCAGAAGTGTTATTATGAGCCTATGTGTGGGGTGCTCTATTGTGTAGTCATTCCTGGTGGGTGTATTCATGAGTTGATGCAGCTGGTTGAGGCTGATGCCGAATATGAATTTAGATTCAGGTCTTTTAGAAATGAGTAGAAGGTGAGAAATTGAGGTATGAGGTTGGTCAGTGGTGATAGGAAGGCTAAATTGCAGTTGTGATGGTGTCATCAGGCTTATGTAGGTTGGGGTGGCATGGGATCATCCACGGGTGTGTGTTGGAAGAGTGCATTCAGTGATTGGATGAGTTCGAGGTAAATCTTGGCACGTTCGAGGACGAACGTTTGTTTTAAGAGGGGGAGAATGTAACGACCCGACCGGTTGTTTTGAGAATTTAAGCTCTGTTCGGTGGCGTAAGGTCTTGAACAGATCCACATTGTGTATATCGACCTATGTGCATGGTTGGATTCACTTACAGGATGATCCGGAGTAGAATTGGAAGGAAAATTTCAGTTTTTGGAAGCTTAAGCGATGGAAGTTGACCGGAGGTTTGACTTTGTGTAAACAGCCTCAGAATGAATTTTGAGTAATGCCAACAGCTTCGTATGGTGATTTTGGACTTAGGCGCGCGACCGGAATTGGTTTTGGAGGTCCGTAGAGTAATCTGAGGTAATTCAGCGAAAGTTAGAATCTCGGCAATTTCGGCCAATATGTGAAAATTTGATATCGGGCTCGGAATAGAATTCTGAGAGTGGTTGTAGGTCCATTGTGTCATTTATGACTTGTCTGCAAAATTTAGCGTCATTCCGGGTTGAATTGATAGGTTTCAGCTCGAGTTTTGATATTTGAAGATTTGAAAATTCATAAGTTTGATTTTTGGTTTGATTCGTCATTTTGGTGTTGTTTTATGTGATTTGAAACCTCGAGCGAGTCTGTGTTAGGTTATATGACTTGTTTGTGTGATTAGACGGGGTCCCGATGGCCTCGGGTGCGTTCGGATAGGCTTCGGGTCAATTTCCTTCAATTTTTCATAGTTGTCCTGTTTGCTGGTTTTTTCATCTATGCAGTCGCATAGGCTTAGCCGCGATCGCATAGTGTCCTATCGATCAACCCAAAGTTTCTTCTATGCGTTCTCATGTTCCTCCTCGCGTTCGCGTAAGCCTTTCCCCTTCCTTCTATGTGATCGCATGCAATATCTCGCAATCGCATAGTGTAAATTGGACAGTAGCCATATTTTCCTTCTATGCGATTGCATCCGTCCTTACACGATCGCATAGAACATTTTTGGCCAGTTATTATTTTCCTCTACGCGATCGCACCTAACCTCTCGCGATCGCAATGCTTAAAAATCTGGGCAGACAGATTAAACTCCAAATTCGAGGGTTGAGCAATTTTTATCACATTTTGACTTCTAGAGCTCGGTTCTTGGCGATTTTTGATAAGTTTTTCACGAAATTCGATTGGGTAGGTGTTCTTCAACTAGTATTAAATATATTTGAAGAATTAGTCGTTGTTTTTATCATTTAATTTGTGTTTTGAGATGAGGAAAAGGTTGGTTTTGAAAGAAAATTTCTAAAATGAAAAATCGTGATTTGAGGGACCAAATGGTATCGGGTTTTGATAAATTTTGTATGGTCGAACTCGTATCGGAATGGGTATTCGGATTTTGTAAAATTTGACGGGTTCCGAGGTGCGGGCCCGAGGGTCGGCTTTTGGCTCGATTTTTATATTTTTGTAAAGATCGAAACTTTATTATTCGGAATAGTTCCTTATACGCCTTATGTGTGTTTTGAAGTTGTTCTAGTTGGATTTGAGCTGTCCGGAAGTCTTTTGGCCCGTGAAGTCCATTTTAGAGTACCGGGTTGTTATCTTCGAGGTAAGTATCTTTCCTAACCTTGTGTGGGAGAACTACCCCTTAGGATTTGAGTGTTCTATGTTGATTGTAGCCCGTGTACGCGAGGTGACGAGTGCGTACTCGGACTTATTTGTAGAAGGTTGGCCTTTTATGATTCTTAGGTCCTTATATCCCCTGGTGTATGAAGTTGTAATTTCTATAACTGAGTTCCTAATTGCTAGTTTCATCTCTTCCTGCTTAAATTAGAATTACATGCTTTTAGATTTCCTTTGTTGTTTACTTGATCTTAATTGACTTAACTGATGATTTTACCTCTTCTATCATCATGCTATATTTTTCTTCATAAACTTCCTACTTAGCTAAAATTTGTATTACCTCGCCCTATAAATGTTTAGGAGTAATTGGAGTATTATATGTTGGTGTCAAGCATGCCCGTGGGTCGTATATTGTGATTGATATGATCTTTCATTAAGCACTACTTAGGTCTAACTTGATGATTATACATATTGATGGTATTTTCTTGGCATTTCCTATTGTGGAGCATTGATTCAAGTTGTGATTTATTTTGTGAAGCTAATTAATTAATCAAGATTGGTTATAGTTGTTTCCCTTGCCGGGATGATATTGTTTCCATTGTTGACTCCCTTGCCGGAACAGTGTGGTTCCTATTATTTTTTATGATGTTGATTCTCTTGTCTGAATGCTATCATTTCATTTGTTTGGGTGAGAAAGAATGTAAAGCACGAAGGGCGATGCCTTGCCATTTCATTTACATTATCATGTGAGGAAAGAGTGTAAAGCACGAAGGGTGATGTCGTGTCATTGTTTATATTCATTATCATGTGAGGAAAGAGTGTAAAGCATGAAGGGTGATGCCGTGCCATTGTTTATATTCATTATCATGCGAGGAAAGAGTGTAAAGCACGAAGGTTGATGCCGTGCCATATTATTGAAATTAAAAGCATGAAGGGTGATGTCGTGCCATATTATTGAGAGTAAAAGCACGAAGGGTGATGTCGTGCGTGATATTGTGAGTGAGTGATAATGCGCGAAGTGTGATGTCGTGCCATACTTTTGTGAGTTCATGGCACGAAGGGTGTTTCTGTGCAGGTGAGGACGAGGGACATGCATTATGATGTGATATTTGTTTTCCCGTGTATACGTGTGCCCTTACTTTGAGTTGTTATTGTTGTACTTACATATTCGGTATGACTTGTCATTATTGTCCCGTACTTGACATTTATCTCAATTGTTGTTGCACTGTCCATGTCTTTTACTTGCCTAATTTACGTGTTGTATCTGTCAATTTCTATGGGGAGGACGAGAGTAAAAGCACAAAGGGTGATGTCGTGCACTTGCGCCATTGGAAACTAAGTTCGAAAGACCACTACTGGAAAAGTATATTTTTAAAAGCTTTTGTTTGAAGGGATTACATTTGAAGAATTTTCTCCTGCATAGTATATATGATTATACTTTAAAGTTTTCAATATAAATTTGTGGGTAAAGGGTTACCTTCGAAGAATTGGCTAAATTTTCGGAGTTGTTGACTAAGGTTTGAGGGGGAAATTATTGCAGTGTCGAGTTACTATTGTTTTTTTTTACTGTGTTGTGGTTTCCGCTTTTGATTCGTACTTCCGTCCTTTATTTTGTGTAATATTACGATGTTCAGTTGTTATTTGCTGTATTTTCCTTCCGCTTTGTACTTTCTATGTTGTTAATTATATCGTGTAGTCATTAGACAGATGTCATGTCATGTCATTCCTATACTTATGCATGTTTAGTTTATCGGACCAGTGGGTGTCTTGACTAGTCCTCGTGTAACGACCCGGCCGGTCGTTTTGAGCTTTAGCGCGTCGTTCAGCGGTTTGAAGTCGTGAGCAGCCCATTTAAGGTATTATGACTTGTAGGTGTGGTCAGAATTGAATTTCGGAAAGTTTAGAGTTGGTTTGACAAGAAAATTCTCATTTCAGAAGCCTTAAATTAGAGAATTGACTAAGATTGGATTTTTGAGTAAACGACCTCCGAATCAGGATTTGAAGGTTCCTGCAGGTTCGTATGATGATTTTGGACTTGGGCGTATGTCCGGATCAAGTTTTTGATAACCCGAGAGCATTTCGGCGTATATTGTGGAAGTCAGCATTTTTGAAGGAATTTCCTAAGTTTGGCTGGAAGCGCATTTCAGTGATATTGATGTCCGTTTAGGATTCCGAGTTTGGAAATAGCTTCGTATGGTGATTCTGGAGTTGGGAGCACGATCGGAAGTGAATTCGGATGTCCGGAGGTCATTTTGAAGTCATTTGGCTAAAGATAGAAATTTGAAGGTTTTGAAGAAATCCGACCGGAAGTGGAAATTTTGATATCGGGATCGGAATGCAATTCCGAAAGTTGGAGCAGGTCCGTAATGTCAAATATGACTTGTGTGCAAAATTTGGGGTCAATCAGACGTGATTTGATAGGTTTCGGCATCGGATGTGGAAGTTAGAAATTTCTAAGTTCATAAAGTTGGGATTTGGGTGTGATTCATGGTTTCGAAGTTGTTTGATGTGATTTAAGGCCTCGAGCAAGTCCGCATTATGTTTTGGAACAGGTTGGTATAATTGGACGGGGTCCCGGGGGCCTCGGGTGGATTCCGGGTGGTTAACAGATCAATATTTGAAGTTAGAAGAGGAGCTGGAATTGCTGTCATCTGGTGTGACCGCACCTGCGAGGCTTTGGCCACACGTATTGAGCCGCAGGTGCGGCTATGGCGCCGCATGTGCTAAGAAGTAGTGGTCTGGCTGGGAGCGCAGGTGTGATGATATTTCCGCACCTGCAAAGTCGCAGATGCGGGCTATGGGGCGCAGGTGCGAAGTTGGCTTGAGCTGAGGAAAGCCGCAGGTGCGGAGGTTTGGTCGCACCTGCAGAATTGCAGGTGCGAAAGTTGGATCGCAGGTGCGAAAAATGGCCTAGGCAGAATGTTTTAAAACCAAGATTTGTTGGTCATTTCTTTCCATTTTCTTTTGGTTTGGACGATTTTTAGGAGCTTCAAGAGAGGGTTTTCGTCAAGGATCACAAGGTAAGTGTCACGACTCAAACCGATGGACCGCGACGGGCACCCGGTACCTTACTTGACCGAGTATCAACGTAACATATCTTTCTTATTACATCAGCATATACACGTGACATACGGGCCTAATAGGCCAACATAATCATTTATAAACTCAAAACATAGGCCGACAAGGTCGTACAATCTTCCACGTATACGACATATGTATACAAGCCTCTAAGAGTACATAAATGTCATAAAGGTCGGGATGGGTTCCCGCCATACCAAACAATACCCGTCTAAATCATACTAACCAAACAAGCGACTCCGAAGAAAATGGAGCGCACCAACATCTTCCGCTGAGCTGATAGCCTACTTGGAGGGCTCTCGACCTGTCTATCGGGACCTGTGGGCATGAAATGTAGCATCCCCAGGCAAAAGGGACGTCAGTACGAATAATGTACNATAATTATCCAATAAATTTCACTTAAATATTTATCCACAAATCCAATAATTAACCAATTACCCACATAATTAAGAATTATCTCAATTTACTTAAAATACTACTCACTTTTAATACACTTTATATACCTTACCATCATGGTCATATGGTACCTTGTATGGTATTAATCCATAAATATCGGGTATTATAGCTCGGATAGTATTTTATCCCAAATCGGCAACCTTCAGCGAAACTCATTTTCTTTAATTCGTGTACCCTTTATCCTTCATGTCACTTACTTACCACTTGTTATAAATAGATTAATACTTATAATCCCAAAATAAATCTCATTCCCGAACTTACGTCGATTAACTTACGATGAAACTTCAACATACGAAAAAGCGGGACGTAACTTCTCATTTCCGATCTTATATCAATTTACTTGTGACGTACTTCCACATACGAAAACATGGGGTGTAACATCATTCCCCCCTTTGGAACATTCGTCCTCGAATATTGACTAATGCACTTATCATTTTCATAACTTATGTTTTCCGAATACTTTAGAACTTCCCTTTCCATCTAGGCGACTGTTCTATGAATAAGTCCAAAGTCCAGGGCATTCCCCCCTATGGCCTCCTTCTCACACCACAACTTGTAGTCGGAATCCTTCCAATATCGTAATTGATGCTACTTTCCATCATGCAGCCTGTACGATTTTGACCTTGTAAGTGCGGCTAATCTCTAGGCTTCATATACAGAGCTTGATAAGATGTCCCTTTGGGCATCTATGAGTATACTGAAGTTCTTTGCTCGGTACTTTGTTGAATTCACGAATATTATTATATCTTATCGCAAAGGTTCGTTTAGCCATCCGTATGAATTTACTGCCATAACTCTTACTTTAATTTATTGTTTCTGAGGTCTGCTGCCAAATCCCAGCTTACTCTTGTTGCTTATTCTATATATATAAATCTAAGTCCTTTAATGCTCCCTTATTATTGCTCATCTATAGAATGACGGCCTCATCTCATCTCATACTCTGTGACTTTTGTCCATCCATTGTTGATTCATCTCAATATTGATCTACAATATACCACTGATAACTTGAAACTTCTTACGTAATACTTTGCCACTAATGCTTACGTTGCATCAAGGAATATTCGAAGTGATTTTCGGATCCACTTAGCGGTGATACTATACTTTAATAACCATATTCTATAGTATCCAGGTGATTCTCTTACGTGGGTATTTTAGTCCCGTACAATTAATGAATCTCTTCTTCTTCACTTTTTTTTCTTCCTTCAAATCATTACTCAATCGAAGGCCCAGAGGTCATCCTTTATCTATCACAATTACACCCTTATTCTACTATTAGGGCAACATTCCATCTCTTCTAAATTCTACTTATAAAGAGTAACTCCTTTGAGTTCATTCAGGCTATACTGAGCTTATTATAACATAGAGAAGCCATCATCTCCCTTGTTTTCATGGGCCTAATCCTGAGGACTAATCCATTCTCGTTACCTTCTCACTACCCTTTCTTATCCTTACTGATGTCTTCCTAAAACCTTGTCGCTTTACCATACTTTAGCTTGCGACCTATACATATCTATTTATACTACTCGTAATGTTCCTTCAACTTGCTTGAATTTCCTTGTGTTATTTTTAGAACATCAAGCGAGACATCACATCGTCTCTAACTCTTATTTACTTTCTTAACTAGACCTCTCGATACCTAGAAATCATCGACTAGAAGATATGACATTGATGATATCACAATCATTCCTGGATATTGAATCCCAGCACTTCTAACCTTCTATCCAAGGTATGGACTATTCACATATTCTGCCTTTGAGTATCTCGTACGGTGTTCACCTTTACCTTACTTACCTTATAATCTCACATTGTATCTTCTATATCTTTCATGACCTCCCTTCCACATAGGTATAATTCACGTCCATAACTTGAAGCTCTATTATAATACTTGCCCCTCTGGTACATACACAATCCGGTGGGAGCTTCGTACTGACTTCTTATGGGGCTGGTACTTCTTCTAACTGGCTTTCTTGTAGAGCCATTATAGATTATGATTGTTGTGTTATTTCTCTTGAATATGTGATATTAAGAGTGATTTTGTCATGTTCTCCAGCACAACTTCTATAATTTTTCTATGTCCAATAATCAGACTCCTGATTTACTTAGGTGGTGCAATTCTTTAGTTTCCTCTTCCTTCTGATCAGCCTTTACGTAGGCTTAAGCTATCTTTCGATCTGTGGCTCATGGTATCAGTTATTACTTTAGCCTTTCATGGGTGTTATGGAATATTCATGATACAATCTTCTAACAATTCAATCCTTTATCTATGACCTGGACCCGATTCCTTCTTTTAGCTTATACCGGAGTCTTCTACGGCTTATTGTTAATCGAATAATTCCTTTCGTTCCATTTTAGCTTTCTTCAAATGTAGGCAATTGCTTTTCCTGGTCTTTTTGCTCCCTTTTGCGTGCATACTTAGCTTATCTGAGTTTTCATGCATGCCGGAGTTTTTTTGTGCAACGCATATGGTCTCGAATATTATTCATGATTTTACTTCCCGTTCATTAGCCACGGTAGGTTCCACTTTCTTATGGAGTGCCTAAAATGTTGTTGTGAGACTATTGTTACAAGACCATTTCCCCTTTAGGTTACTGTGCTTAGGCTGAAGCCTTCTTCCTTATTCCCTCAGCTGGTATTTCGTTTTAGTACTTAGGGAGGACCTTCTGGCTCTTGTAAAATTACCAGCTTGTTATATTGCTTACCTGACAGAATTTTTGATGTTTGTACATATCTATAATTATCCTTTATTACTCACCTCCACACTCATGTGCTCATACGGTTGCTTCTGAACTAAAGTTTTGACTATCTTCCCAGTGGGACTCTGTTTCATTTCTATAACATTCATATGGTATCTTTAGCTACCCCAACTCCTACCTAAGTATTTCATAGGGTCATGATGTCGTATCTGTGAGGCTGAATTTCCCATGTTGGGGATTCTGTTTATCTTGCACGATCTATCGATTTATTTGTATCCTTTTGTCTAGCCATAACTAGGCTCTTCCTGAATCAACTATTAACTACTAGTCGGCCCATTCTCATATCCATATTCTACGTAATCTTCCTTGAGTTATTTCCTTTTGTCCTAACTTACCTCATGTACTGGCTTCTTATCTATCAATAACATCCCAGTCAGGAACCCTTACTTCCTTTCCTTGACGTCGTGCTTGCACAATATTCTTGAATTGTAGCATATCTGTAAGATTTGGATAAGTTCCATCTCATTCCTCTTTCATTTAACACATTCTTCCTTTACCATTCCATAGTCACTAGAACCACTTAATTCTTGCTTAATGGCACATTACTCCATATTCCCCCCTTTAGGGATGTACTAAAAACTGAAGCCACGAGGATCTACCTATATATATTTTACCTCTTCATCTTTGGCGTCGTTTCTCAACATCAATGATCCTTACTCGTTTTGCGGTAATCCTTCTGTACCACGGATAACAAAATTCCTTACTCGCGAGGGCCAGACTTAGTGTTATTGGTACATACAGTCCCTTAAGCTTAACTTTGCTCACATTGCCTGCTTTAGGGAATCGTCTTCCTGAATGGCCATTCTCCGAATTTCTTATGAATCTTCTTATGTTCGCCAGAACGCAATCTGAAATTCTCATGATGCCGACCATTATCAAATCACTCAGTCCCTAATTCATGATTAGTTTATGTTGTTCACCAGTCCGTACTTATTTCTATTACTCTGGGTCTAACTTTTCCTTCTGGTAATCATGTTAGCATCACAAACTTATTTCTCGAAATAATAATGATACGACTTTATGGCCTATACTCTCTTTCGTCGTCTCAAGGCCTGTTACCCCTCATATTTTCTTTCATTTGACTATAGACTCTGTAATATTGTCTTTTTTTTTTCTTTTTTTTTCAACCATTGTCATCCATGTATTGCATCTTACTCATAATGCTTCATTAAATTTCTTCTTACTTCCCTGTTAATATCTCTGTCTATCACTTTATTCTGAAAACTCCAACAAGACATTCTTTTACTTTTAGCTCCCCTTCCTCCATCTACTGGCTCTTCGGGTTTCCTAACGTTCTTTCTTTACTAGATAAGGGAGCCACACTAAGATAACATTTATCTCTTCTAGGCTTCCAGTGCCATCTTTTGTAGTACTCATATCTAGCTGTACTATTTTAGAGTGCACCATCTAGGCATCTCACAAGGAGTTCTATTAGCACATTCGCAATATCCTTCAGAAATGTCAACTAACGCAAGCAATCCATTCACTAATTTGGGTTACCCTAACCCCAGCCGGATCCTAATATCATGTCATTCTCTTAACTACACCTGTTAGCCCCCATAGGGCATAACTGAAATGGGTGTGACCAATTGTGCATACCTCTGTTACTGTTAAAGGTAACTCAAAATGCTTATATCTCTTTCTCTTTCTGAATTGTAGATAATGTTCATCTCTACTAACGGGGTACCTCGTACCTTTCTTTACCTTGCTTCTCTTACTTGTTGAAACTTGTACCTTCTGATTTTCTCGTCACTTTTCACCATATGGGTGTATAGATGTTCATGCCTTAGGGATCCTGAACAAGAAGCTTACACATCTTGGTACACACATGATCTGCTGAAGACCTTACATTTAAGCATCATAAGCATCACGCAAAATTGAGTTCCTCTAACTCAACTCTTCCTTAGCAGCATTCAATCTCTTACAAATTGGAGGTATCGTCATATTACGAATAAAATTGAATTTAGGAGTTTGAAATCTTACAACTGAGCTCTATCACACAATCTAGAGTAAGAAGAAAGAGTGACAGTCCTAAATTCCCTATAGCCTCCTGCTTATAAGTATGGTGCACGACACACCCATAAATAGGACTCTACTATACATGGCTTGTAGACTCCCTAGGACAGAACTGCTCTGATACTACTTTTGTCACGACCCAAACCGATGGGCCGCGACGGGCACTACGTACCTTACTTGACCGAGTACCAACGTAACGTATCATTCTTATTACATCATCATATAAACGTGACATACGAGCCTAATAGGCCAACATAATCATTTATAAACTCAAAACATAGGCCGACAAGGCCGTACAATCTTCTATGTATACGACATATGTCTACAAGCCTCTAAGAGTATACCATCTGATCAGGTGGTGGTGCATATGTAACGCCGTAATCGTTCTCATATCCCATATACATATATATACATACATATATACGTGTATATAATGCCGTTTGAATATACATACATATATACGCGTATATAACGCCGTTTGAACCATATTTCAGCCACTGTGGGCAACATCATCATCATATACCAGCTGATCAGGTGGTGGTGCGTATATAACGCCGTAACCTTTTCCCATATCCCATATACATATATTTACATATATACACGTATATAACGTCATCTGGTCATGGGTTAATGTGCATATGTAAATGCATGAAATGCATATGAAATACGTCAATAAAATGTCTCGGTACGTCATAAGGCCATTATGCCTCTGATTAATATCATGAAATAAACTTTACCAACATACATATTTTCGAGACCCATGAACAGAAGATAATAATAATTCTCATGGGGGATCAAGAATATAGACACCCCTACTATTTCTTTGAATAGAGTAATTTATAGAAACTTTGTATTTGCTCGTTTCATCAGTATAATTTAGACCATGCCAAAAGAAAGAAGGGATAGCCTTAACATACCTGGAGTAGGGAAAATCCGTATGGTATTCTTGAAAAGGATTGAATTGTACTCCCCTAAAGTTGCAAAATCCCGTTGTATTACGCAGTGCAATTTCATATGAATTGCTTTGCAAATCTAAGACTGCCGTCACTATAGTAGTATGAGGTTTCATATGAACTTCAAAAAAATTCCTTAACAATATTCCTTGATTTTCCTTTATGTATATTCCTTGCCAAAATAATGAACTTGATCATAATCTCGTGGTGAAAGAATTCATCTGTAACCTTGAAATTTTTGGAGTTATGAGTTTTCACTCTTTGAACTAATAATAATAAAGGCCTTCTTAATTAGATCTTTACACCAAGGAATGAGATATGGATGTAGTAGTGCCACCACCTCCTAAGGCATTGATTAGTTGGCAAATTTGTTGTCACACTTACATACCCCCACATGTGTAGTTGTCTCCTTATAATTATCCAATAAATTTCACTTAAATATTTATCCACAAATCCAATAATTACCAATTACCCACATAATTAAGAATTATCTCAATTTACTTAAAATACTACTCAATTTTAATACACTTTATATACCTTACCATCATGGTCATATGGTACCTTGTATGGTATTAATCCATAAATATCGGGTATTATAGCTCGGATAGTATTTTATCCCAAATCAGCAACCTTCAGCGAAACTCATTTTCTTTAATTTGTGTACCCTTTATCCTTCATGGCACTTACTTAAAACTTGTTATAAATAGCATAATACTTATAATCCCAAAATAAATTCCATTCCCGAACTTACGTCGATTAACTTACGATGAAACTTCAACGTACGAAAATACGGGACGTAACATCTCAATTTCGATCTTATATCAATTTACTTGTGGCGTACTTCCACATACGAAAATATGGGGTGTAACAGTAAGTAATTCCTTCATGTTTCTAAGTTAAATACAAGGTTATTGCATGGAATTATACATGAAAATTGTGGAAAATTTTGGAAAATATGGAAGAAAATCTAGAAATGGTATTTTGGATTTCTACCACGAATTTGAGCATGGAATTTAGAGTAAATTATATATTTGAACTAATAAAGCTATGGGTAGAATATATCTTCGAGAAAATTCGGATTCCGGGCCCGGGGGCATTTTGGTCAATTCACTTAGCGGGGTTGGGAGATTATATAATTTGGAATTGTTGCAAATATTAGAATATATTTTCATTGGTTTGCCGTTATTTGGATAGTTTTTAGGCGTTGTGCGTCCGTTGGAGTCATCGGAAGGGCTTGGAAGCCGGTTATGAAATTTCGGAGCGAGGTAAGTCTCTTTTCTAACTTTGTGAGGGGGAATTGTCCCCCTAGGTGAACTAATTAATTATGTGCTATTATCTTCAGGGGGCTACGTACGCACGAGGTGACGGGAGTCCGTGCGTAGCTACTATTGTGCCATGTCCGGGTAGTCTAGGACCCACTAGCATGCCTTACAACTTGTATATGTGATCCTGCCTCTAATATTAGGCTGTAAATGCTATTAAATCGGTAATTGATTTCCTAAGAAGACTAGAGTGTACCTTTCATAATTATTTAGAAAGAGAATTGATTCCTCCGTGGATAATTGTATACCTGATAGGGTTATATTATGAAATATTTTTAAACTTGGCAAATGAGTTTCAAAACAAAGATTTAAAAACTATATTATTGAGTATTTATTCATGACAAAGTCTCTTTCATACTGTATTACATTATTTTTATTTCCTTGTCCACTTGTATTTCGGACAAGCTTTGTAAAAATTGTAAAATTCTTAGAAATTACTCATCTACTTGTGACACCGGGTTCTGGGATGTGTTGAGATATATTTTCTAAAATAGGAGTATTTAAACCATTGTATTTACTTAACGGATTCTATTTAGTTATTATGTAATAAGTGAAAGGTAATGATTTTCATAAATGCCAAAACAGGAAATTATTTCAATTAATTAATGATTGGCTTGCCTGACAATGATGTCCGGCGCCATCACGACCTTATGAATTTTGGGTCGTGACACCTCGTCACTACTTCATCGGGGTTAGTCTTGATACTTACTGGACACGGCTGTGGTGTGCTCATACTACTCTTCTGCGCATTTTTGTGCAGATTCCAGGATTTGCATAGCCGGCCGATTGATTGTTAGTAGCGCGGTTGCTGTTGTGGAGACTCAAGGTAAAACCGCTTTAGCGTTCGCGGTTTCGGAGTCACCATCTTATGTTTCTGTTGCACTGTTGTACTCATTTCTAAACAATGGTATTTTTAGGAGTTTTAGCGTAGTTTCTCTAAAGCTTATGGCTTGTACTTACCGGGTTCTGAGAAGAAGTGTAAAGTGATGAGATTTAATTCAAAAAGCACTTAAACTATTCTTATATTGTAATTGATGTTTGTTAATAATAGGCTTACCTAGTCCGTAAGGCTAGGTGCCGTCACAAAACCCAACGGAGAAAAAATTGGGTCGTGACAGGAATCCTTAAAGGTAAGGCATGTCATAAGAATGAAATAAACATTCAAAATTATTTCTAAAGATTCTTGCTTCTTCTTGAATTTTCAACATGGAAATGGCATATAAGAATAACATAAAAATCTGAAAATTTATGCACATATATCAAAATAATCATCTAAACTTTGGCTAGAAAATAATTCTAAGCTAATAGGTACTTACTCCCTCCAATTAAGTATATATTAGTTCTTTTATGCAATTCATCAAACCGCTTTAATAAAAGGGTATATCAACTCATCTCAAAACTTCTCGAGCCAATACGTAGGCCCTAGTCCAATTGACACCAGCCAAACAATCTATTCTACAATAATCAGTGCATTTTAATTAGTTTTAAATTTTCGCACCTAAACACGGAACTTTACTGTCGATATAGAGAAATAAGGGAATTAACTATTCAAGAAGGGAATTAACTATTCAATTCTTGCCTAATACTACCGTAGGGTAATTGACAATAAGGAATTTTATGTACCTGAGTTCAAGAATTAGTGATTCGTAATGAAACCTAGAATTTTCCGTGAGTATTTTGCTGTAACGCCGCTGCTGATTCTTGGCAAACAAAACGTGGAGTTCTGTTCTTTTTCCTAAGGCTTATGTCTTTTTCCTGCCAAGAGCTCTTTATGGGCTGGACTCTTGCACGCCCTATTTCTTTTGCTTTTTTTGTGTTTTTTGTTTTTGTTTTGACTTAACTAGTAATTAATGATATCCACTTTTAATAATTAACAATATTAAAATTATTAATATTTTCCTAATTGTATATCCAAATATTTAAGTGTGCGTGTGTGTATATATTTCACTATAAGCAAGATAAAAATAATAATAATAATAATAATAATAATTTCGTTCTATAATTAGCGTGTCTCGAAACTTTTATAAATTTGAGGAGTGTTACAATCTTCCCTCCTTAAAAACATCTGTCCTTGAATGTTGCTAGGACCTTATTCTTAAGCTAACAATCATTCCTTAGGTCCTTGAATCTCTTAACTTTTCTTAGCTGTACTCACTCTTCTAAGGGACTCAAAATTTTGGCTAACTCCCTAAATTTTTAAAAAATTTGGCAGAGTTTCTCTTGTAAATTGGACTATCCAAAGAAATATCCCTGTCACAAATACCACAACAACACCAAAACAACCAAATATACCATAACATGTCATTCATAGGCATCATACACAACTCATAAATTAATTACTCACACTCTGGCAATGAGGTACCACAATAACCAACAAGAATCTAAAGCACATCACTTTAGAAAAAATAAATCACTTTAATGAGTTAAATGTACCCTGGCATGACACTAAATTATTAAATAACTAAATATACTCTGACAAAAACTAAATTACTTCAACAACTAAGTATGATCTGCCAAGGACATAAACACATGCTAACTTGTATTTAATAAATAAAATATATATGCCAAACCAACCCTAGGTTCACATACCTTTTTCCTCAAATAAATATGGATATTTCTCTCTCATATCTTCCTCGACCTCCCACGTAGCCTCTTTTGAATCGTGATTACTCCACAAAACTTTTACCGATGCTAAATCTTTTGTTCTCAACTTTCTTACTTGCCTATCAAGAATTTCTATAGGTACCTCTTCATAAGTCAAGCCTTCTTTAATTTATATGGTATCGGCATGTATTATATGCGACTCATCATGAATATACTTTCTAAGCATAGACACATGAAGACAGGATGAACAGAGGACAACTCAACGGACAACGCTAACTCATAAGCCACGTTTCCCTTCTTTTCTATAATCTCATAAGGTCTAATAAATCTAGGACTAAGTTTCTGTAACGACCCGACATATCGTTTTGAGTATTTGCACTTCGCTCGGTATTTTGAGGGCTCGAATATCTCCGTATAATGTATTATGACTTGCGAAAATCGTCGGTATTGGTTTCCAAATTATCCGAAATCGATTTGGAAGAATGAACTTCAAGATTTTAGCTCTAAGTTGGAAGAGTTGACCATGTTTGACTTTTTTGCATTCGACCTCGGAATGGAGTTACGTCAGTTCCGTTAGTTCCGTTGGGTGATTTTGCACTTAGGAGCGACTGGATTGTAATTTGGAGGTCCGTAGTCGAATTAGTCTTGAAATGGCGAAAGTTAGATTTTTGGGAAGTTTGACCGGGAGCGGACTTTTTGATATCGGGGTCGGATTTCGATTCCGGAAGTTGGGGTAGGTCTGTAATGTCAAATATGACATGATTCAATATTTAACGGTAAGGATATTTTTGGTACAAAAAAATCAAACAAAAAAACATAATTGTTCTATATCCAATAATTTAGGAGTAACTATGGCCCTTTCCGTAAAATAACTGAGAAATATAAATGTAAAAATTACGCGGGGCACCCTATTTGGTCGCCCCCATTTAACCTATACCCATTTTTTTAAAAAACTTTTAACGCGTACCTACTTTATAAATAACTTCAGCTCTCCTTTCCCTCGTTGAGCTAAATTTCACCAGTTAAGCTGAAGTTCGCCAGTTATAAAGACAAAACTTCAGTATACAGGGCTGAAGTTCCCCAGTTACAAAGACAAAAAGTTTCCCAGTTACAAACTTCAGCTCTAGTTATAAAGACAACAACTGCAGCATATGGGGCTGAAGTTCCCCAGTTACAAAGACAAAACTTCAGCTCTATAGCTGAAGTTTTGTCTTTGTAACTGGGGAACTTCAGGCCCATATGCTGCAGTTGTTGTCTTTATAACTAGAGAACTTTAGCCCTGTATGCTGAAGTTCCCCATTTACAAAAGGCAAAACTTCAGCTCTAGAGCTGAAGTTTTTATCTTTATAATTGGGGAACTTCAGCCCCGTATGCTGAAGTTCCCCATTTACAAAAGGCAAAACTTCAGCTCTAGAGCTGAAGTTCCCCAGTGTAACTGGGGAGCTTCAGCCCGTATGCTGAAGTTTTTATCTTTATAATTGGGGAACTTCAGCCCCGTATGCTGAAGTTCCCCATTTACAAAGACAAAAACTTCAGCTCTAAAGCTGAAATTTCCCAGTGTAACTAGGGGACTTCAGCCCCGTATGCTGAAGTTTTTGTCTTTATAACTGAGGAACTTCAACCCCGTATGCTGAAGTTCCCCATTTACAAAGACAAGAACTTCAGCTCTAGAGTTGAAGTTCCCCATTTACTAGAGCTGAAGTTCGCAAGCTACTTCAGGCCCGTCTACTAGAATGCTGAAGTTTTGCGTGATTGCCTTTACTACTTCAGCCCCGCATGCTAAAGTTATGCGCAAAAGCGGATACAGATGCAATTTTTTTTACAAAGCAGATATAAATT
Source organism: Nicotiana knightiana (assembly GCA_005239525.1). Classification (NCBI taxonomy): domain Eukaryota; kingdom Viridiplantae; phylum Streptophyta; class Magnoliopsida; order Solanales; family Solanaceae; genus Nicotiana; species Nicotiana knightiana. Next base: position 23,857 of record ML421996.1, on the reverse strand, counting down.
AAAACGTGGCACAAAAAGTGAGTACGGATACAAAAACCCCTAAATAAATAATGGAAAAGAAATGGGTTGGACCCATATATTTTCCTTATTGGCCCATGTACGACCTAAGGTGTAGGAAAAAGGAGTGATTTAGGTTTTATAATAAGTAAATAGAAGGAAAAAAAAAATAGAAAAAGGTTGGAACGAAGGGAAACAGAGGCGGCAGTCACAATTGGAGAAGAAAACTTGGGGAGGAAATTAGAAGCAGGTATTTTCTTCATCAGTAGTACATGAAATTAACTATATACATGATTTAGTTTGTAGCTATTATACCCATCGTTCGGAGGTCAACAAAATAAAACGGTATTCAGAGATATATGACGACGACATCAAAATGGGTTCAAGAGAATTTTAAGATGGCTATTTGGCGGCATAAGTGGGTTAAACCTACTGGTCGGGAAAAGCCAAAGATTCTTCTTTGTACATGACTTGAATTTGAAATTGGTTAAAATCAAAGTATAATGATTCAATCGGAGAGGTTCACTTGGAAATTGAGTTGTCGTGACTTCATTGGAAACTCTTTTTAACAAAATGTGAGATTTTTTTTTATGTTGAAGGATGAACTTTCTAGTCAAATAATGTTGTGTTATTTTCTTATCCCATGTATCAACCGTAGACGTTCGGAGGTCACTACGCGCGTAATAGCGTTTTCGGAGCATCGTGTGGCTTGTTCGGTATTGTAATTGACTTGTTCAAGGTAAATGTTTTGCCTAACTTTGTTGAAGGAATTTTTACTCCTAATTGTTATTGTTTGCCACATGCGGGAGTGATACATATATGATGTGACAAGCATATATGTATGTGCCGGAGTTAATCATGCTCGGCGGTAGATTGTGTTATAATTGTGTTTTGTAGAATTTCGTAATTTCCTTAATTCATGACTTACCTGTTTTACCGATATTAAGAACGTAGTATAAAATGTTAGTAATCAAGACTTAGCCTAATATCACTTGATCAAATTTGATAGAATTCTGAGAATACATTGATATGTCTAGTTTGGTTCATCTCTATGCGTAATCACAACTACCTTGCTACGGTTGATATTTGAGGTGCTGGATTCTATACTTGTGTTACTGATAAAATGTGAAATTTGTGGAAGTAGTTGAATTGTACGGCTCTTGAGGGCTTATTGAATCATTGTTGGCTTAGAAATTCAGTGATTGAAATATGTTGGATTATTCGTTTGAACACTCTTCTCGATGTTATTTACACTTCCTACCTTGCCATTTTATTGTTATTCATATGCTTGGTGAGGAAGAATGTAAAGCAAGAAGGGTGATGCCGTGCCATTGTTTATATTCATTATCATGTGAGGAAGAGGGTAAAGCACGAAGAGTGATGCCGTGTCATTGCTTATATCATTATCATGTGAGGAAGAGTGTAAAGCACGAAGGATGATGTTGTGCCATTTCATATACATTATCATGTGAGGAAGAGTGAGCACGAAGGGTGATGCCGTATTTCATATACATTATCATGTGAGGAAAAGTGAGCACGAATGGTGATGCCGTATTTCATATACATTATCATGTGAGGAAGAGTGTAAAGCACGAATGGTGATGTCGTGCCATTTCATATACATTACCATGTGAGGAAAGAGTGTAAAGCACGAAGGGTGATGCCGTGCCATTTCATATACATTACCATGTGAGGAAAGAGTGTAAAGCGTGAAGGGTGATGTCGTTCCATTTCATATATATTCTTATGCTTTTAATATTGTGAGTTCATGGCACGAAGGGTGTTTCCGTGAAGGTGAGGATGAGGGGCATGCATTATGATGTGATATCTGTTTTCTATGTATACATTTCCGCATTTACCTTGATTTGTCATTGTCGCCATTATTCATTTTGTGTGATATGTTGTTATTGTCTCGTAATTGACCTCTATCTCAATTGTTGTTGTGTTGTCCATGTCTTTTACTTGCTTAACTTGCATATGTCATGCCTATTTCCTGATTTTATAATTATACTAATGTTGTATCTATCCTGTTGTACCATAGTGTAAGTCTTCCACCATGCTAGTCCTTCATGTCCTTACTTGTTAACATGTGAAGATCATGTGTTTCCTTCTTGCTTGCTATATTGTACTTAGACCTCCATCATGCTAGTTAATTAAAATTATAACCATTTTTTCCTAATTGTGGTCATCATCTCCGTGCTCTCTGCTTAGTCTGCTACTGATGTTCTTCTGTATATTCTCGTGTATTATCAATGCTTGCATATTCCCTTCCTTGTCATTTCTATTGTCGGTATTTCTATCATTGGTTTGGTATTGTTTTACACATATATGGTGAGGATGAGATAAATGCACGAAGGGTGTTGTCGTGCCGTTAGACTTGATGTCTTGAGTACTTTACCACCCTAAGAAAGTATATGAGGTGATTGTTGTGGTTCATGGGCTTTCGTTCTAAGGAAAGGTCCGGTTGAGATGTTGGAAACTGTTAAATTGTGATTCTTTCTGATACTCTTCTATTTCCTGTCACGGTCGCATTGGGTACTCTATTCTATTATTCTGCCTTTTTGGTTCTATTTCTAGTTTATATTATAGTGTTTATTAATGAGTATCTTTTAACTAAAAATCTCGTCACTACTTCGATGAGGTTAGTCAAGATACTTACCAGTACATAGGTTGGTTGTACTGATATTGCACTTCTGCACACTCTGTGCAGACTGTTGGAGCGGAGCTGCTGAAGAAGTCGGGAGCTGACTCAGAAGATGTTCGTGCATTCTCTATAGAAGCTTCCACTTGTCCTTGGCAGTGTTAGACATTATTAATCTGTTCATGTAGTTTTCAAACAGAATGTGTATTTATTCATACCAGCTTTGTATATTCTAAGTCTTAGAAGCTTATGCGTTGTACTACCAGTTCTTGGGAAGAGTTTGTAACATTTCAGATAAATCATAATTAAATTTTCTATAAGTTTATTTAGTTTGTTTCTTTTTGTTAATTGGCTTACATAGTAGGTCAAATTAGGTGCCATTATGACCTGTGATTTTTGGTTCGTGACAGTTTCTCATTCTTACCAAATCTCATAACTCCTTTCATTGGTGAAATTTTCAAAAACACCTTGTCACCAACCATGAACTCTAAGTCACGATGCCTCTTGTCATAATAGGACTTTTGACGACTCTGAGACGCTTTCAGTCTTTCTCTAATTAGCTGGACTTTCTCTAAGGCCTCACAAATAAACTCTAAACCAATCAATGGCACCTCTGTTGGTTCAAACCAACCCACTGGAGACCTACATCTTCGCACGTACAGGGCTTCATAAGGAGCCATACCAATGCTAGCATGATAGCTGTTATTGTAAGCAAATTCTATAAGTGGCAAGTGATCATCCCAATTACCTCCAAAATCTATAACACATGCTCGCAACATATCTTCGAGAGTTTGAATGGTCCTTTCTTCCTGACCATCGGTCTATGGATGGAAAGCGGTGCTCAAATTTACCTTGGTACCTAATCTTTTCTGAAATGCGTGCCAAAAATGCGTCGTGAACTGAGGGCCTCTGTCAAATATGATTGAAACTGGAATACCATGCAATCAGACTATTTCTTTGATGTACAACTACGCATATTGCTCTACGGTGTCATCTTTACTAGTAGGAAATGCGCAAACTTTGTCAGTCAGTCTACAATAACCCAAATTAAATCTTGCTTACGGTATGTGCGAGGTAGACCTACTACGAAATCCATATTAATCATCTCCCATTTCCACTGTGATATCTCTATATCTTGAGCCAGGCAACCAGGCCTCTGATGCTCGGCTTTGACTTGCTGGAAATTCAAACATTTAGCCACATGATCTGCTACTTGCTTTTTCATGCCTTTCCACCAATACAGCTCTTTCAAGTTACATACATTTTGGTAGCACCTGGGTGGATAGAGTACCTCGAACTGTGGGCTTTTTCCATTATTGTCTTCCTAAAACCATCTACATCAGGCACACATAACCGATCAATCAACTTCAAAACTCTGTCACTTCCTAGAGTGAAAGCAATGATTTCTTTGTTTTTGACTCATTATTTTAACTTCACTAAGTACGGATCTTTGTCTTGCTTAGCCTTAACACGCACAACAAGAGAGGATTGTGCTAAGGCATAAGCAATTATACCTCCTTCTTCGGTCTCATCCAATCTAATTCCATCATTTGCCAGTTTTTGAATTTCTCTACCCAAAGTTCGCCTTTGTACTGCAAGATGGGCCAAGACACCCATTGACTTCCTACTAAGTGCATTTACTACCACATTGGCTTTGCCGGAGTGATAAAGGATATTGATGTCATAATCCTTCAACAGCTCGAGCCACCTTATCTATCTCAAATTTAATTCATTCTATTTGAAAATGTACTGGAGGCATTTGTGATCTATAAATACTTCAGAATGCTCGACATAAAAGTAGTGTCACCATATCTTTAATGCAAACACCACTGCTGCAAGCTCCAAGTCGTGTGTGGGGTATTTCTTCTCATGATTCTTTAACTGCCTGGAAGCATAAGAAATAACTTTTCCATCTTGCATAAGAACACAACCAAGACCCATTTTGGAGGCATCACAATACACTGTGAACCTAGCTGAACCTGTCGACAAGGTTAACACAGGTGTAGTGGTCAACCTCTTCTTTAACTCTTGAAAACTCTAGTCACAAGCGTCTTACCACTGAACTTAACTGCTTTCTAGGTCAACTTAGTTAATGGAGCTGCAAGTGAAGAAAATCCCTCTACAAACCTTCTATAGTAGCCAGCTAACACCAAGAAACTCCTGATTTCGGTTGGCGTTGTCGGCCTTGGCCAGTTTTTGACTGCTTCTGTCTTCTGGGGGTCTACTTTTATGCCTTCACTAGATACCACGTGGCCTAAGAATGCCACTGGCTGCAACCAGAACTCACATTTTGAAAATTTGGCATAAAACTCATGCTCCTTCAAGGTCTGCAAGGCTATCCTGAGATGGTTTGCATGCTCATACTTGCTCTTAGAGTATACCAAATATCATCTATGAATACAATAATAAAGGTATCAAAAAAAGACTTGAAAACTCTGTTCATGAGGTTCATGAATGCAGCTGGAGCATTTGTCAACCCGAAGGACATCACTAGAAATTCATAGTGCCCGTAGCGAGTTCTAAAGGCTATTTTAGATATATCTTCTTCTCTGATTCTCAACTGATGGTACCAAGACCTCAATTCTATCTTTGAAAAGTACTTTACACCTTAAAGTTGATCAAATAAATAATCAATTCTTGGCAGTGGGTATTTGTTCTTAATGGTAACTTTATTCAACTGCCGATAGTCGACGCACATTCTGAGAGACCCATCTTTCTTCTTGACAAACAGGACCGGGGCACCCTACGGTGATACACTCGGCCTGATGAATCCCTTATCAAGAAGGTCTTTCAACTGTTCGTTCAACTCATTATGTTCTGTTGGAGCCATCCTAAAAGGAGGTATAGATATGGGTTGAGTGCCTGGCACGAGATCAATGCCAAAGTCTATGACTCTTTCAGGAGGAACTCTGGGAAGGTCATCTGGTAAAACTTCTGGAAATTCTCTAACAACTGGCACAGACTGAAGAGCTGGTGGTTCTGATTCTGGATTAATAATGTGAGCCAAATAGGCAAGACAACCCTTACTGATCATTCATTGTGCCTTGAGGTAAGAAATAAACTTACCTACAAGCGATGTTGAACTACCCTTCCACTCTAAGACTTCTTCATTTGGAAATTGGAACCTTACTATCTTGGCACGACAATCTAACATGGCATAGCAGGAAGATAACCAATCCATACCCATGATCACATTGAAATCCACCATTTCTAACTCTATGAGATTGACTTTAATGTTGCGACCTTGGACTGAAACTATACAACCTCTATAGACTCTTGTGACTTTCATTGACTCGCTAACTGAAATAGATACTAGGAATGGCTCACTAAGTTGTTCAGGTTCTCGCCCGAGGTTAATTGCAAAGTATGGAGTCACATAAGAAACGTTGAACCTGGATCCATTATGGCATAAGCATTATGTGAGCAGACTAAAAGTATACATATAATAACTTCTGCAGATGCCTATGCACTCTGACGATCAAGTGTAGCAAACAAATGGGGTTGTCCCCCTCCCTGAATAACTCGATCTTCACCTCTGCATGCCCCATGCCCGGTCTGATTATGAGAACCACGAGCCTAAGGTGGTGCAACTGCAGTAGCTGAGGAACTAGAAGGACGAGTTGATCCATTACTGAAATTACGTCGCAACCTTAGGCAGTTGGCCTTTATATGACTAATGTCTCCACAATGATAGAAACCATGAAACCCAAGCTTTCACTGACCTGAATGTTGCCTCTTACATGTTCCACAAAGACCTTGTTGGTGTGAATATTGCTCAGCATGACTCTGGCTATGTGAGGCTGATGTCCTAAAATTTTGATTCTGGCGAGACTGGTTTCCATAACTCTGAGTACGTCTGAAGGAAGACCCACCACCTGACTGATGACTGGACTGAGCTGGTGTTAATGATTCCTTATTAGAGGAATCCCTTCCACCTCCACTAGATGTACCATTAAACCTGCCCGCTGTCCGGGCTTTCTTGTTATGCTCTTTTTCTTCTCTCCTTTGTTGTTTGTCTTTTTCTAAGTGCTTGGCGAATCCCACAATAGAGGAGAAGGTTGTCATCCCTACCGCTGCAACTGATGTCGTATCCTTAATGTGGTAATACAAAACGCCAAAAAACCTGCAAATCTTTGATTTTTCTGTCTTAACCATGTGAGGATAATGCTTAGCTAACCTTATGAATTCTATGTAGTACTTGCACACTTTTATTCCCTTGCTTGAGTTGTTCGAACTCTATAGCCTTAGCTTCCCTATCCTCTTCCGAGATAAAGTTAGCCATGAAGGCCTCTTCAAATTCTTCCTAAATAGGCAGACCATCATCTTCATCTCTTTCCTTTTCCCACATCTCAAACCAAGCGCCAGCCACATCTCTAAGATGGTAAGCAACCAGCTCCACAACTTCATCATCAAATGCTTTCATCGCTCAGAGGTCTTTCTTGACACCCTCCAGCCACAACATTGGATCTTCATCACCTATTGAACCATGGAACAATGGAGGACTCAACTTCAAAAATTCATTCACTGTTAAGGACTCAGAATTGTTCGTTCTATTTGATTGAGGTAGAATCTCATCTCTTCTCTCATTTTGATTGGCCATGAAGGCTTTAAACATCTCCATAGCACTGTTGACAGAATTAAACATTTGACCTACCTCTGGAGATATAGCTGTCTGAGTCGGAGCTGCTGTTGGGAGTGGTACTGGATCATCATGCTCCACCCCTTCTTCATGTTCAACCCGGGGTACTTGAACCCCCTTTGTGGATTTTCCCCTCCTTTTCTGAGTTGAAGCCTTCTTAGTTCTACCTTGAGCCACAATGGTAGCAATAGTTTCTTGAGCACCATCCTGAGTGTCAGTGTCAGAGTTGCGAGTACGAGCCATTTCTGCGCTTTTTAGAGAAACAAATACATTAGATAATTTCTTAGAGGTAGGATCTATTGCACGATCTAAAGTATTAAAAAAATGAGACTTTTCCTAAATGCTTGTAGCCTCCTATTTATAAGTATCACGCGCATCATACCCATAAACAAGACTCTACTAACACGGCTTCATAGACCCGTAGGACTCCATAAACTTGAGGCTCTGATACCAAGTTTGTCACGACCCATTTTCTGAACAAACCGTGACCGGCACCCGATCACTAAACATGACCGAGCGAACCATCTGTGCTTATCAAATCTATTATAACTTCAAACTTTATATGCAACAAGGCAATACTTTAACACAATATATCTGATTAATTTAAATATTTAAAATAAATTAACTCAAAAACTTTATTCGTAGTAACTACTGAAATACTGTTAAGTTATTATCCAAAAACATTTGAATCTTAACCCACTGACTGTGTCTATGAAGCCTCTACTGATAAACTGACGCACTGCTCAGGACATGAGATTTCCTTGCCAGTTCTCTAAGTAAAAAAAGAAATAACTAAATAAACATGGCTCTAAGGAATACTCCACGAACAAAAGCGGAGCTCACCAATAGCACTGGAAGGGGGGAGGAGTCCTAAACTGTAGCCTGCTCGCCTGCAAAACCAGTTCCTACGTTGTACTGCAGACCAACGCAGGTTCCCAAAAGAGAACGTCAGTACCCTCCATTGTACTCAGTGAGTCTCAACGATAACATTCGAAACTTTAATAAAATATACATTACGATCAAAGATTCTAAATGCATGGGAAACATAAAGTTTCTAAGAAGAATTCTAAAATAATTGCATAATAGCACTTTATGAATATTCTAAAAGAAATTATTTTCTTTTTATTTTTAAAAAAAATACTTCACTTTGTACTTCGGGAGTTCCAACTATCCTGACTTATTTCTGTCTTAGTCACCGTATGATCGGCATGGGTTCGATCCCAACCTGATCGAATAGGCCCAATCCACGAGGTGCCACTCATTTCATAGTTCTCGGCGCTCATGTACCATACCTTAGCTTGGCTAGGCAAGTTCTCAGATGAGACCCTCGGCTCGTGTGCTCCCTACTTTGGCACAAGGCAAGTAGTTTCAGGAAGTCAACGCCTTGGTCAGGATCCTCAGCCTGGACGATGACCCCTTCTCAAAATGGAGGATACTCCCAAAATCTTTTCTTTCTAAAACTTCTTCTTGTGACTTTCAAGTCTAAATCTTTCAAACATACTTATTCCGGAATCCTTAAAGATAAGGCATGACATAAGAATGAAATAAAAATTCAAAATTATTTCTAAAGATTCTTGCTTCTTCGTGAATTTTCAACATGGAAATGGCATATAAGAATAACACAAAAATCTAAAAATTTATGCACATATATCAAAATAATCATCTAAACTTTGGCTAGAAAATACTTCTAAGCTAATAGGTACTTACTCCCTCCAATTAAGTATATATTAGTTCCTTTATGCAATTCATCAAACACCTTGTATGCATGCTTTTGTGAGTTAAATCACTTTAATAAAGGGGTATATCAACTCACGTCAAAACTTTTCGAGCCAATAAGTAGGCCCCAATCCAATTGACACCAGTCAAACAATCGATTCTACAATAACCAATGCATTTTAAATTTCTGCACCTAAACGCGGAACTTACTATTGATATAGAAAAATAAGGGAATTAACTATTCAATTCTTACCTAATACTATCGTAGGGTAATTGACAATAGGGAATTTTATGTACCTGAATTCAAGAATTAGTGATTCGTAATGAAACCTAGAGTTTTTTGTGAGTATTTTGATGTAACGCCACTGCTGATTCTTGGCAAACAGAACGTGGAGTTCTGTTCTTTTCCTAAGGCTTATGCATTTTTCCTTCCAAGAGCCCTTTATGGGTTGGAGGCTTGCACACCCTTTTTCTTTTGCTTTTTTTGTTTTTTTTTTTGGTTTTGACTTAACTAGTAATTTATGATACCCACTTTTAATAATTAATAATATTAAAGTTATTAATATTTACCTAATTGTATATCCAAATATTTAAGTGTGTGTATAAAAAATAATAATAATAATAATAGTTTAGTTCTATAATTAGCGTATCTCGAATCTTTTATAAATTTGTGGAGTGTTACAATACTTGGATGATTTGAGATACGAGTTTGTTGTACATCGTGTGTTGCATTATATATTCTTGGTTTCTGAATTAGTATGTCTAAATCAAGTCTTGGATTGGATTACTACTCACTTAGTCATGCATATTGATCCCTCAATCGTTCTGCCTTTCAAGTATAGATCTGGGTGATAACTTCTAGTGATTAAGCTTCAATGGAGAAGAGAGAAGAAGAAGATACGAAGCATCACTGGAGAAGAAACCGTTTTTTCTCATAGAATGAATACAGAGTACATGATAACTAACTGCTTGTTAGTTATATACAGTGCTGTAACTTAAGTTAGTTGAATACAGCTGTCATTAACTAACTAACTACTCTTAGTTAACTAACTACAGTTAACACTAACTAAGCCAGCTAACTACAGTTAGCCTCATATCTTGTTAACACCCTCCCTCAAGCTGATGGTTGAAATATGTCTTTCAACCCCAGCTTGGACAGTAGATAGTCATGCTGCAACTTTCCAAGACTCTTAGTTAATAAATCTGCAAGTTGCTCCTTAGTAGAAACATGAAAATTCTTGATCATTCCCTGAACAATTTTTTCTCTCACAAAGTGACAGTCAATATCTATATGCTTTGTTCGCTCATGGAAGATAGGATTAGGTGCAATCTGGATGGCAGCTTTACTGTCACAGTATAACGAAATAGGCCAGTTGATGTCAACTCTCAGCTCTTTGTATAAGCCTGTCAGCCAAGTTAGTTCAGCAACTGTGGAAGCCATGCTTCTGAATTATGCCTCTGCTGAACTTCTGGCTATTGTATCCTGTTTCTTCGACTTCCAGGATATAGTAGCATCTCCAAATTTTACTAGATATCCTATAACAGACCTTCTAGTTTGTAAGAAACCTCCCGTGTCTGAGTTACAATAAGCTGTAAGTGTGCCTGAGCTGTCTGAGGGCATTAGCAGACCTAGACCAGGTGCTGCCTTGATGTATCTTACAACTCTGTGAGCAGCTTCAAGGTGTGACTGTTTTGGCTTGTGCATAAATTGGCTGAGCACTTGCACATCATAGGCAATATCAACTCTACTCATAGTAAGATACCGCAACCTTCCTATGAGTCTTTGATATTGACATGGATATTCTAGTAGACTGTCCTCTCTTGTTGTATCTGATATTGAGTCACCTTTGATAAAAGAATCATACTCCACAGAGGTTAGTTTCACATTGGACTCTAGTGGAGTACCAACTTGTTTGGATCCTCCAAGTCCCATTTCAGATATAAGTTCCAAAGNTTTGATATTGACATGGATCTTCTAGTAGACTGTCCTCTCTTGTTGTATCTGATATTGAGTCACCTTTGATAAAAGAATCATACTCCACAGAGGTTAGTTTCACATTGGACTCTAGTGGAGTACCAGCTGGTTTGGATCCTCCAAGTCCCATTTCAGATATAAGTTCCAAAGCATACTTCCTTTGGCTCATTACTATGCCTTTTTTTGACCTAGCAAACTCTATTCCAAGAAAGAATTTCAGCTCTCCCAAATCCTTCATTTTGAACATGAGCTTGAGGACATTCCTTGTTTTAATAATCAGATCAGAGCAGGTACCTTCCACCAGTAGATCATCTACATACACCAAGACTACTGTCAGTGCAGCCTGCTCCTTTTTGGTGAACAGAGAGTAGTCATAGTGGCTTTGAGTGAAGCCAAGACCCATTAGTGCATCAGTTAGTTTCTTGTTCCATTTCCTAGGAGCTTGCTTCACGCCATACAAAGACTTGTGAAGTTTACAAACCTTAGAAGTCCCTCCCTGGCTTGCAAACCCCTGAGGAATCTCCATGTACTTCCTCTAGAAGATTGCCTTGTAGAAAGGCATTATGGACATCCATTTGAAAGATGGGCCAGTGCTTGGCTACTGCAAGGGCAATGACAGATCTCACTGTGACCATCTTGGCCACAGGAGAGAAAGTTTATGTGTAGTCAAGCCCCTCCTGTTGACTGTACCCTTTAGCCACTAGCCTAGCCTTATATCTTTCCACAGCTCCTGAAGCAGTGTACTTCACCTTATACACCCATCGACAACCTATAGGCACTTTCCCAGAAGGAAGATCAACATTGATCTATGTATGATTATCATCTGAGGATGCAATCTCTGATTGCATAGCATCCATCCAATGTGGATGTTTTATTGCCTCAACATAAGAATGAGGCTCTTCAACAGATGAAAAAGCTGTAAGTGCAGCACCAAAGGACTGGGATACATGATCATAGGATAAGTAGTTTGACATAGGATAACAACAGGTAGTATTACCTTGCTGCTGAGTGACATAGTCTTTAAGCCAGACAGGAGGTCTACTAGTTCTGGTGGATTTTCTATAGGGCTCAGGGACAGTAGAAGGCATAGAACTGTTAGAATCATCAGCTGTCTCGACAGATTCTACTGAGCCTGATGAGAGGAGCAGTGAGGGTTGATCAACTGTGTCGGATATGCCATTGTCTAAAACGGGCTCGGTAGATTCAACACTAATTTAGGTGGATGATATAGAAGAAAAGGTAGAAGCAGGTATAGTGCTGAGGTCGAGGACTGGGAACAGAGATGAGATAGTAGTGGGAAGATGGTTGAAAGGAAAGACATCTTCTTTGAACACTACCTCTCTCGTGACTTGAAAACTCTTTGAGTGAATAACATACATCTTGTACCCCTTCTGGGTCAAAGAGTAACCAAGAAATATGGCTGGGACAGCTCTTGGTGAGAATTTGTCCCCCCCTTTGAGATCAGTAACATATCCCAAACAACCAAACACTCGCAAATGATGTAGTGAGGGCAACTGACCATGCAACACTTCATAGGGACACTTGCCTTGAAGAGTAGGTGTAGGCAGTCTGTTGATCACATAAACAGCAGCCAGAACACATTCTCCCCAGAACCTTAGAGGAACTGAGGCTTGGAACCTCAAGGCTCTTGCAGTGTCCAAGATATATCTGTGTCTCCTTTCAGCAACTCCATTTTGCTGAGGAGTGTAGACACAAGAACTTTGATGAATGATTCCAAAAGACTGCAGTAATACTGTCATTTGTGAATTAAAGAATTCACAACCATTGTCAGACCTAAACACTTTCACAGAACAAGAAAAAACATTCTGGACCATGAGTAAAAAGTTTCTCATCACTACAACTACTTCACCCTTCGAAGGAAGTAAAAAGATCCAAGTATATCTGGAATGATCATCAACTAAGGTTAGAAAATACCTTCTACCATCATGAGTAGGAGCTCTGTAAGGTCCCCATACATCACCATGAATAGTGTGAAAGCAAGTAGTAGAGACAGTATTACTTTAAAGAAATGGCAGTCTTGATTGTTTAGCTAGTGGGCATACAATACAGTGACTTTTAGATGAATCATGCTTTACAGATTGAAAAACTTTCATCTTCCACAAAGTAGTAAGTGGCACATGCCCTAGTCTTTTGTGCCAAAGATCTACACTCAGTCTACAACCAGTTATTGTATTTGCAACAACAGAATTTAAGACACCTTTACCCTGAGACACAGGTACTTCAGCAGAATCCACCTGAAGTTTACCTTTACCCTGAGACACAGGTACTTCGGTAGAATCCACCTGAAGTTTGCGATCCACCTGAAGTACTTCAGCAGATTCCACCTGAAGTTTACCTTTACCCTGAGACACAGGTACTTCAGCAGAATCCACCTGAAGTTTGCGATCCACCTGAAGTACTTCAGTAGATTCCACCTGAAGTTTGTTAGGTATTACAGCAGAATTCACCTGAAGTTTGCTACTGTTGTTGAACACATAGAGGCCATTGTCTTCTCTACCAATCTCCTTCACTTTGCCACTGAAGAGATCCTGAAAAATGAAGAAATCAGGAAAGAACATTGCTACACACTTCAGTTCGTTTGTTAACTTTGATACAGATAGGAGATTGTATTTGAATCCAGGTATGTGTAGCACATTAGTTATCTTTTGACCAGGAAAAAGATAAGTAGAGCCTATGTGATTAACAATGACTGTCTCTCCGGTAGGTAAATGAACTCTGCACTCTTTAGACTTATCACACTCACTATCCTCAGTTAAGATTTGTTTTTCATTAACCATGTGATTTGATGCTCCGGAATCCACTATCCACTTAATTAGGTCTTCACTGGTAGTCATGGCTGCATTTGTTATACCTGCATTCTCAGATGATTTACCAATCTCACTGCCTTTGCCAAGCATCTGCAGAATTTGAGTGTACTGCTCCTGAGTAAACTGTGGAATCCCTCCTTGAACATTCTGATTGTGAACTTGGCTAGGTACTGCATTTCTAGCCATGTTAGCCATTAAACCAGTAATTTCACCCATAGAAGCAGAGATGAAATCACTATTAGAATGATTGTCCTTAGCATAACTGACAGAGGGAATCTTCTTCTTAGATTTGAAATCTGCGGGTATCCCACCAATTTGTAGCAAGTATCTCTGGTATGCCCTTTGAAGTGACAATAGTCACAGTAAAGAATATTCTTCTTGTTTCTATAACCTGTTCTTGAACTAGATCATCCTCCTTTGTTGTTATACATGACACCATTACCAGAGCCATGTGAACTAGTACCTCTGTAGCCTCCATTGTTACTAAACAAGGCTATTCCTTCATTTATCTCAGGAATATGTGTAGGAGGAGTCAGTGATCTCCTACTTTCCTCAGACACTATCATAGCATAGACCTTATTAATTGAAGGAGTTGAGGACATTATCATAATCCGATTGCTAGACTGAGCATATGATTCATTTAGACCCATTAGAAACTGCAACAGTCTTTGAGATTCAAAATGTTCAACATATTTCTTAGATTCTTCACAACCACAACCAGGGCAGGGCATTAGTGCATCAAACTCTGCCCACAGTTCCCTTAGTTTTGAGAAATACACTGAAACTGAGGAAATACCCTGGGTTAAAGTGGCTATTTGTCTATGAAGATATAGGATTCGCGATCCATTAACTTTATCAAAAGTTTCCCTAAGATCGGACCAGACCTTCTGAGCACTTGTAGCATACACCATACCACTTAGTAATTCATTGCTAACTGAATTCATTATCCACGAAAGGACTATAGCATTACACTTCTCCCACAGTTCATGCAAGGATGGATCAAATTTATCCTTCGAGTACCTACCATCAACAAAACCTAATTTGCTCTTTCCTAGTAGGCTAATTCGCATAGAACTACTCCATAAAGCATAGTTCTCAGGTCCTGTGAGTTTAATCGAAATTAGCGAGCTACCTGGAGTATCGCAAGGTTGAAGAAATAGAGGATGGTGTTGATCTACAACTGGAATCATCCCGATGCCTCCTCTTGCGTGTGTAGCATCAGTAGCGTCGTCTGTAGTTTCAATTGCCATTGAAATGAACTTGAAAACTTAGAGACAATTCTGAATTGTAACAAAACAAAAAATCCTAGTTGCTCAAGGATGAGTTTCACCAATAATGGCGACTCAAAAGTAATTAGGCAAAAAAAGGCTAGAAAATGCTGGAAGCAAGCTCGAAGTAAGCTCGGATCAATCCGCTAGCTCTGATACCATGATAACTTCTAGTGATTAAGCTTCAATGGAGAAGAGAGAAGAAGAAGATACGAAGCATTACTGGAGAAGAAACCGTTTTTTCTCATAAAATGAATACAAAATACATGATAACTAACTGCTTGTTAGTTATATACAGTGTTGTAACTTAAGTTAGTTGAATATAGCTGTCATTAACTAACTAACTACTCTTAGTTAACTAACTACAGTTAACACTAACTAAGTCAGCTAACTACAGTTAGCCTCATATCTTGTTAACACTGGGCATACGTGCTGAACGCTGATATAGAATTGTAGAGGCTTACACCTTGTGAGAGCTACATACGTTCGTCGATGCTGGTTGTTTTGTACTGTTTGCAATCTTTGTTTATGTTCTAAATTTAAGAGTGATGTTTGTCACTCTCCAGTTGTGTATTTATACAAGGCATTTTAATTTTACCACCAAAAAAATGTTTGACCAATTTGACAATGAAAAGCTCCAAATAGGCACACAGTAATTTTGAGGTGCAAAGAAATGAGAGAAGACACATTTTACAGAATATTTTGCCAACTTAAAATCTGTCATATAATTAAGCAGAGGGCGGAATTACAATTTTAAAATTGGAGGAAAGTAGTGATTGAAAAAGGGGGGAAAGGGTTCACACAAACTTCTTTCTAATTAAAACAAATTAAGGTTCAAATCTTAGGCCCATTTGGCCATGAGAGACATGCCACCAACACTTAGAAGAACAGCCATGTAAGACTTGATTTGTAGCTTGACACTGCCTTGTAAGTTGTAACTTTTCACCCATAAAATTTGCAGCAAGAAGATCCACCAAAGCCGTTCTCCATTGCAGCTCAACATCGTAACAACATACCCCAATACCTCCTGATTTAACAAGAAAATTACACTCCATAAGTGGTAACTTCAGTAATATAAAGAGTTAAGTGAAAGCTTTAGTAAAGCAATGAACACAACAAACCAAGAGCAAGTGCCTACTTTAACATAAAACGAGTAAAATGAGACTTTCCATGCAAATACAACACATGCCTATCCTTGTACTGATATAAACACTGCAAAAAACTGAAAAACAGTTGTAATTAGTATATAGTACTATGTATTAGATGTGTGCTGAAAAGTTGACTTTTATCACTTAATTAATAAAAATTACACTGTATAGTTTTTAATTAGTATTTCTATATATCTCAAGCTAGTGGACCATTTCGATTTTCAAGGGTCAAATAGCCAACTAGCTGTTTTTTTTTGTGTGTGGATATTTTATGAATATCGATCGAATGGGAGTATTATTTTCATAATACAACTGGACTTAATACGGAAAATATTAAAAGGGTCATCCTACATTGAGTCAATCCACATAGCTTAGATAACAATACCGTGTTCGTTTTCTCTCCCATCCTTCACTGTCTTGTTCGAAGATATCAATCTGTTTTATTATTCTAATTAAAATAACATAACAATCTAACATCAACAACGTAGCAACACAGTGAACAATAATTAAGTTGGTCTCTATCAAAACATAATAACACATTCAACGAGTTTACAAACTAATCCAATCTTTTCTAACTCCCTTTAGTTTATTCACACTTTGATAAGTTAGTTAATTATCTCCAAGTATTATTTGTGCAAGTATCATTTGAAGCACCTAGAGAAAACCCTATCACAATCGAGTGAACAATGATTCCCAGCTCTAACACCTGCAAAAAGGTTTCCATTTTTATGATGAATTTGCTTGGCTACATATAATTTAACAATATTTTATTTTTGATTTGGAATAAACAAGAATTTAAACCAAGTATATATAACTTGCTAAAAATGAATATCGCCCTTGTGTATTTCTTAGGTTTAGAAATGGAGGGTACATCAAAACTTTGGCCATCAACTTTTCCAATTCCTCTAAAATTGGAAGGAAAAAAAGGTAAGTGGTAAAGTTATTTATTTAAATCTTTCCCAAGTATGATTGAAGAGAAAAACAAGTACTCTATTCAACGAAGGTATTTAATAAATTCGTCGTTCATTAATTAATCCTATATTCATCTTTTTGTTCAATGACTGAAGAACCAATTACGATCAAGAAGCAATAAACTCAGCCAAAGGGACAAAACTATATGAATGATAAAAATGGCAGTATAACAAAAATAAACAAATAGATAAGTTGCTTGTAAACAAATAAGAGCAGATCCCAACTATGTAACTCATCTCTAATTCAGCCATGATACTTGAATCTCTATCAGGCAAGTACACCAAATAATTGATCGTTTGACGTTAACCTTATTGAACTGTTTCTTTTCTTAAAAATTATGAATGCATGCAAGATTATTTATAAGGATCCATAAGATATCATCAATAACTTAGGACAACTATTGCCACTCCATTTTATCTGATACAGTTCCTATCATTTTGTAATATTTGGTACTTTATCATTATTTATAAGGGACGACACGATGATAATAAGAACAACAAAACTAACAATAATCATCATCATAAATAAATAAGTAAAAAGATAAAAATAAATGAATTAGACGAGTAATGATAATGAAAAATATAACCACGAGAACAACGGTTCGCTATATATCAAAACATACTACCGATATATTCAATAGGTTTTCAAACTAATCCAGTCTTTTTTTTCCCTATTTCAACTAGATATTTCACAATGATGAGATTATTTAATTATCTTCAAAATATTTGTGAGTGCTTAGACAAACTTCTACCACATTAATATTAATTAAAGTAATGATTTAATTTGTGTACACCAACTGCGTAAAAAAATTAATAGCATGGAGTAACTTACGTTATTTTTCAGATTACTAATCTTATATTACCAGCAAAGAATTCTATTTGTGAGGGATAGGGCATAGATGTTAAAAGAAAATAAGAAAGCAAAGTCATGACCACTAATAGATCGAAGAGAAAACTAACCATTGCAATCACTCTGTATCGCAGTAATTTCGTGCCATCAACTCCAACTTTAGTCGAAAGTGATCCCTGGTGATGATGGCCATGAACATGATTTCTAGCATTCACCGCTCCCATTTCCTGATCACCACCTTCACCTTGACTTTCTGGAATTACACCTGCTTTATATTTCTTGTTATACAAACTGGTCGCTATAGAGTCAATAGCCAAAGTAAAAATAGCAGACAACATTGCAACAAATCCAGTGAAGGGGAACTTGTGCCACCACAGGAAAAGAGGGCTAGGACGACAATTAATCAACAACATGTAAAATAAATTTCGAAAAACGACTAATCTTATGACATTTATTCACAAATATCGTAAAACCAATGACATTTAGTAAGAAATGGCACAATTATTACGACTTTTAATTGAAATGTATAGGGGCATTTACTGTTTTAGTCGGTATTTACTGATATTTATAACTAATGAAGAAAATTTGCTTACATTTATAATTATTAAACTTAACATATATTAAGTATAGGGGCATTTACTGTTTTATCTCAAAAACCCTACAAAAGTTCCCTTTTTCTCAAACCCAAATAACTGATGACGTCATCTCACATTCATAAAATTAGTAAGGTTCTCATGAAATCGCAGCAATCTTCTAGGAATTTTTGCCATCTTCTTTTGGACTCGCTTCATATACCTTTCTAGCATTAGGATCAATTTCTCGAAATTCAGAGTCAGACTTAATTAGCAGATACTGCCGATTGTTCTTAGATTGATTTAGAACTCTAAACATTACAGATACTACTAATAATTCTCAAACTTCTGATCGAGGTATTTATGGTACGAGTAAGTATTTTTTTTTCTCCTGTTCGTTCTACTATGTTAACTGGATTAAATTTCCTGTCTTTAAAATGGTTGAACCAGGGGTGTTCAAACCAAATCAGAAAATCGCACCAAACTGAAAAATTAAACCATACCGATTAAAAAATACGACTAGATTTAGTTGACTTGAGTTGGTATTGAGTAAACTAGCCCGAACCAAACCGATATATAATTATATAATTTATATATATATATATATTTTAAAGACTTTATATTGAATTTTCTTTAAAAAATTATAGAAATATTGTACATTGACGGAAAATTATTGATAGACGACTAAGAAAATAACTATCATGTGTTAACTAACAAAATTCCCCCGTTGAAATATTTTAATAGATCATATGTTTGTCAATTTTCTCAATATTTACTAAATTTATATTCACTTATCAAAAATTTATCTATAACTTTAACAAAATAAGATTTGAATAATATTCATGTAACAAAAAAATCCAAAAATTCGAAAACCCGATAAAATCGAACAAATCCAAACAAACCAATATAGTTAGTTTGATTTGATTTTGATAAAAATGAAACCAACCCGATCCACGTACACCTCCTAATTATAACTTATTCTTTTATTATTATGTATTGAAGTTTTTTTGTGGTTGTTGATGATTGGTTTGGGAAGTGATAGGTAGGATTTACTTATGAATTTAACAGTTCTCTGCTTATGTTACTGGTAGTGGAGTGTTGAAATAGATCAATTTGGGGATAAAATATTAGTATCTGCTTTATTTTTTATTTTTTATCTTTATGTCACTTTGTATTCACAGTTTCTATTACATTTTAGTGGTCGGTTATTCTTCTAGTAAATTTTGTCTTTTACTTATCTCTAATATGACTTTTTCACTGTTCTGTTCTGTCCACCCACCAGAGAGGACAAAGCCTTGGAACTGTTGTACTAGATAACCATAAGCTCATTATTTATGAAGGACTTGCAATGTTGGATCCCTCAAGGAGATGACATTCTGCTTTTTCAGTAAGAGTATTGATATTGGTATACTATTTATAACTCCATGAGAAAGATGACTTTTGTAGCATGATCATTAGCCAAATATGGCATGTGAATTCGAGTTGATTGTGGTTTTAAACCTTGAAGGCCTATCAACAGGATCATCTCCTTCAATTGGGATAAATAAATATGTAGTTTGTGTTGCTTATCACTAAATTAACACACTAGCATGATATTAGCACTTAAATACACTATTAACAAAATTAACGTGCAGGTGCTCAAAATGACTTGCACTAGGAGCATACTCAAGTGCCGTCATCCTTGTCAAAGGTTATCTCTTCACAATATCAATGAGATGAAGAAAATTCTTGTGGTTCACTTGTGAAAGATATCAATCTACGCAAACGATTTTAACAGAATATCTTCTATGTACTAAGATGTCATGCTTATAGGTAAAGGGAGTAGGAAGAGGAAAATAACGAAGAGAACTTTTCCGTCTGTGTTGCATTTATTTTAACTGAACAGATGTATGTGTGTTCAAGCACCTTTTGCATTTTCTTACTTTATGGATCACTTGTTTACATTTGTGGCTTGTGTTTCCGAAAGACTTAGAATTTTTTTTTTTTTTTCTTTTTGATAAGTAAGGTCATAAGCTGCACAAGTTCTAACTTTCCATGTAATACAATTTGCCGTATAATTTCTATAGAAGTTGCATGCTAAGAGTGAACTGCTGTGAATCAATGTTCTTGTTGTCGACATTGGACATTATTTTTATAAGTAGCATTCAGCTTGTTATGAAGATGTACAAGGAGAAAAATTTATATTCTATGAGAACTATTTCCAAATGGTGGTGTAAGATTTATAAAAATAATGTATAAGTGACTCCTTTGTTTTAATTCAAATTTCTTTTGTGTATCAAAATTATATGAATGATTATGAAATGTGTGAAAATTTAATATTCTCTATGTATATAAAGAAAAAAAGTTGCTGACCAAAGATAACTTACCGATATTTCTACGTATGAAGAAATGAAGAATAATAATTGCTGACATTTCTTTATATGTCGAAACTTTATTGAGCTTATAATCAAATAGATGAAATTTTGATAAAAGTGGTTGATAAATGTCACTATTAATTTGCCACCATTCATTTAAATGTCATAAATTCCCGACACCAAAATTTACGACATTTGATACAAATGTCAAATAAATGTCGATAAATTATTTTGTGACATTTATGTGACTTAACACGATATTTAAAAAATATCGTCGTCGTCCTATTTTTTCTAGTGTGCCAAGGGTTCTCTTTCAAGCAACTGGACAACACCATGTCAAAATAGTTCGGCAAGACGTGCATGAAACCGGTGGCTAGAATAATTTCGGCAGCAAATTCCTTGACGATCATGAAAAGATTACGTTTTGGACTTAGGGCTGGGATTGAACATGTGACCAGTGGAAGACATACTCCGATCATACGTGTGATTAAGATGGAGACTATGGCTATGATTTTTAAGCCTAACACTTTTGAGTTGTTGACACATGAGTTGTCTTCTTCTGCTCCACAATCTTCTACTACTAATAAAGTTGAGGTGTGAAAATTGATATGAGAATAAAGATTATGGCAATGTGCTTCAAAACCTTATAATAAGCCATTGTGCAATGGAGAGGTTTGACTGAATTTATTTTTTATTTGTTTGTTTAGGGTTCTGAGTGATGATATCTAGGAGCTACTATATATATACTTAGAATTTTATGATCAGGTACGCAAGTTGGGACTAAAAAATCGTAGTAGCATCTATTGTTTTAGCTCAATATCTAAATATTTGTTATTAAACAACTATAGAATGATCAATTAAGTGGTGGTTATTTTCCATTAAAGAGAATTACAAAATAACATTGGTGCCAAATGGCAGTGCAGCCAAAGC
The DNA here is from genome assembly GCA_005239525.1 of Nicotiana knightiana. Lineage (NCBI taxonomy): Eukaryota > Viridiplantae > Streptophyta > Magnoliopsida > Solanales > Solanaceae > Nicotiana > Nicotiana knightiana. The sequence goes on along the minus strand of ML421996.1, from coordinate 1,968 downwards.
ATGTGGCGGTATGAATGATTCATGCCATAGCTGGTGGAATCAGCTAAAAAGGACATTTACAATAGAAAAATAGAAAGTAAACTGTATAAACTTAAATATATACGTACGTACAAGTGGGTACTTGCATGTATATACCAATAAGGGCATGTGTATTGTCATGGGCAGCTTTCCAGCCATGTCCCATAACCCCTTGGACGCGCCCCGTGGCGTCCTGGAAAGCTTCCCAACGACTAGCCCCACAGACGACCCGGTGGTCTTGGCTGCGCCAAGTGATAAGCGCGCATGTGCCTCTGTCGCCCCACCGATATCCCTCGTCAGCGCCTGGCCACAGGCAGCTGCCAATAGCTTCGCGCACGCGGATAATACCACGCACGCAGATCGTGATGCCAAAGACAAGGTTGCTGACAACAGACTTGTCTCTACCTTGTTGAAAACTAAGTCATTTTCATTGTAAAGATAGAGTAGTTTAATTCCATGTATTTCTATTATGATTCCCTAGCTTAGAAGTCAAGTCTTGTAACTTTGGTTTAATTTTTTAAGCATTATTAGGCGGGATCAAGCAATCAAAACTTTTTAGCAAACAAATATTTTTATGTACTGGTGTCTCTCTCCCTCAACACTGCGTTGCCTTTTTGTAATAGTTTCATTAATGCAATCAAGTTTTCTTTCAATTCTTATTTCTGTTCTCTCAATTTCTCTTGACATTGGCTTTCCCGTACGACACTGACAATCTCGTCTAGCGTACAAAGGGGACCTCAATTGGTGGACAACAATTGCACTGACATCAGTTGCTTAGCCTTATGTCGCCCTTCCAAGGAATCTCAGGAAGGCGTCGTGTAACAATTGGTATCAAAGTCTAGGCTCGACATCGGACGATGGAACGCATTGTCATTACCACCATTTCTGGCCATGGTGAATTATGGGGACCGCATTGCGGCCCTTGAAGAATCGTTTGATGTATTACGACCCACTGTGGATACGATGCCTGAACTAAGAACCATCTTAGTGCAAAGGTTGGACGACTTGGACCATAGAATGCTTCAGGCCGAAGTTGACATAGAAAACATCAGTTGCGACTTTTAAGGAGAACGGCAAACGGCAGCCACAGAGGCAGCTAAAATTTTTGGTAAACTCGAGGGCCTCCAATAGGAGCGTGCCGAGGATTTATCCTACAGGGAACACAAGGCAAACATGGTGACTACCATGCAACAAACTATAGACGACTTGATAGGCTGGTTTAATATTGTCAATGCTTCTTTATAAGGCTTGCTTCGAGGAAGTGGAAACCAAATCGGGGGTGTTGTGAACCTCGCCCCTGTGGCACAGAAACTGAAAATTCCTGAGCCAAAGCCATACAGTGGAGCTCACAATGCTAAAGAAGTGGAAAACTTCATCTTCGACATCGAGCAGTACTTCGATGTCGTGGGAGGCCTAGAAGAAGCTAAGAAGGTAGCAACTCCTGCCATATATCTTTAGGGTGATGCTAAACTCTGTGGAGGGTGAAGTACGAAGTACGAAGCCATCAAGGTCGCTGAAGATGCTCTGGAGACATGGGTAGAACTGAAGGCAGTCATACGCCTACAGTTCTTCCCCGAAAATGTTGAGTACAATGCAAGGAGAAAACTACAGGAGCTCCGCCAGACCAAATCAGTGCGGGATTACGTGCGATAATTCTCTGCGCTCATGTTGAACATACGTGAAATGGGGTACAAAGACAAACTCTTCACATTCTTGGAAGGTTAAAACCTTATGCCCGTATGGAGATGCAAAGGCAAGGGTTAGATACCCTACCCAAGGCGAACCAAGCAGCAGAATGCCTTGGGGACTATCAAGTGGAAACTCGGAAGGATAGGCCTCAACCGCCTGTCCGAGTGGAATACAAAGGGGGCCAACCTAGCAATGGTGGCTGATCACGCTCAACTATGTCTTGTAGAAGACTAAACGGGCGCTGCAAATATAATCTGGGGT
>ML421994.1:141806-172451 GCA_005239525.1 Nicotiana knightiana | reverse complement strand
TTAAAGTACATAAAATGCGAGGTATATAATGCTTAAAATCACGAATTCTAGCCACACATCAGTGGTATCATAACCTACCCCCAAATTCAATAGATTCATTTGCCATGTTGGCAGACTCATTTGTAAAGGCACATGCTGGTGCCATAAAGGTCGCTACGAGGAAGACTGATGTGTTCAAAATCAAACAAAGAGAGAATGAGATGTTAAGGGAGTTCGTATCCGGTTTCCAGATGGAGCGAATGGAACTACCTCCATTCTCCGATGACTGGGCAGTGCAAGCCTTCACCCAAGGACTAAATGAATGAAGCCTTATAGCTTCGAAGAAGCTAAAGCAAAACTTGATTGAGTATCCCGCAGTAACTTGGATAGATGTTCACAACATCAACATCTATCAATCAAAAATTAGGGTCGAGGACGACCAATTGGGAGCCCCTTCGGGCTCAGTGTATCCTAGCACGTTAGTAGCAAAGGAGAGAAGAAATGCAGAAAGGGAGCCAAGGCCGAATAAGGAGAGATACCAACCCTATGTCGAAGACCGAAGAAACACCTCGAGGCGTAATATACCTCAAAATGATCTAAGGACGGATCATGGCCAAAATTCTCGGGGACTCATGAGTAAAACTGGGTTCGACAGACACTCGGGATCGTTGGAGGCACCCCTATTGTCAGAGTACAACTTCAACATCGATGCCTCAGACATCGTATCAGCCATATGCAAGATTAGAGATGCCAGGTGGCCCAAGCCCATGCAATTAGATCCTTCCCAGTGGAACCCCAACTTAATGTGAAAATACCATGGCAATCACGGTCATAGGACTGAGGATTGCAGACAGTTTTGAAAGGAGGTAGCCCGATTGTTCAATGAAGGGCACCTTCGAGAGTTCCACAGCGACTGGGCCAAGAACCATTTTCGAGAAAGAGATGCAAATAGAAAGAATGAACATGAGGAGCCGCAACATGTTATTCATTTGATCATCGGAGGAATCGATGTCCCACAGGGACCCGTATTCAAATGCACAAAAGTATCCATTACAAGGGAGAAGTGATCTCGCGACTACATTCCCGAGGATATACTCACATTCAACGAGGAAGACATCGAGGCCTTATCTCAGCCTAATAATGATGCACTAGTAATTTCTTTCCTTTTAAATAAATTTCAAGTTAAACGTGTGCTCGTAGATCCAGGTAGTTCGGCCAATATAATCAGGTCGAGGGTCGTGGAACAACTCATGATGCTAGACCAAATCATAACTGCCTCTCGAGTCTTGAATGGGATCAATATGGCGAGTGAAACATCGAAGGGGGAAATAATTCTCCCATTCAACGTGGCCGGGACCATACAAGCCACAAAATTTCATGTCATCGAAGGTGACATGAGGTACAACGCCATGCTTGGAAGTCCATGGATACATAGCATGAGGGCAGTATCATCACCTCTTCATCAAATGATGAAGTTTCAAAGAAAAGATGGCGTGAAAATGGTGTATGGAGAGCAACATGCAGCCAGAGAAATGTTCGCAGTGCATGACTTGGCACCAGTATCGGCTCCATCCACCTCAGAGAAGTCAAAAGACAAACAGGTAGCTAAATAGCAATCACGACCCATACCCTCGGTTGAGCCCGAGGGACAGTTGGTCGAGGATAAAGAGGAAGATTTCCTCATCCATCGAACCTTCGTTGCCCCCGAGGAGTCAGATGCAATGAAGTCCACAGTCGAAGAGCTCGAGCAAGCCGTATTGATCGAGCATCTTCCATAATGAGATGTATGCCTGAGAACAGAACTAACCCCCAAACTCAGGAAAAATCTTATTCATTTTCTTATTGATAACATTGATTGCTTCACTTGGTCCCATTTAGGTATGACAGGGATACCAACGGAGGTAACCACTCATTGATTGAGTGTCGATCCCAGGTTCATACCAATGAAGCAAAAAGGGAGGCCTCAATCCGAGGTAAAACATATATTCATCAAAGATGACATAACTAAGCTTCTTAAAATAGGATCCATTAGGGAGGTAAAATACCCCGAATGGCTAGCTAACGTAGTAGTAGTCCCTAAAAAGGGAAAGAATCTGAGAATGTACGTAGATTACATATATTTGAACAAAGCATTCCCTAAAGATTCCTTCCCACTACCGAACAACAACCGTCTAATCAATGCTACGGCTAACCACGAGATCCTTACATTTCTCGATGCCTACTCCGGGTACAATCAAATTCAAATGAACCCGGAGGACCAGGAAAATAATTAGTTTATCACGAAGTATGGCACATATTGCTATAATGTAATTCCCTTCGGGCTAAAAAATACAGGAGCTACATACTAACGCCTAGTTAATAAGATGTTTGAACATTAAATAGGCAAGTATATGGAAGTTTATATTGATGACATGTTAGTTAAGTCCCTGCGCGCATATGACTATTTGACTCATTTGCAGGCAAAATTCGAGATCCTAAGAAGATACAACATGAATCTCAACCCCGAGAAATGCGCTTTTGGAGTCGGCTCGGGCAAATTTTTGGGCTTCATAGTGTCAAACAGGGGGATCGAGATCAACCCTGAAAAAATCAAAGTCATCGAGGAGATCACCGTGGTAAAAAATGTGAAAGTAGTACAGTGGCTGACTGTACGGGTAGCAGCCTTAAGTCGATTCATCTCGAGGTCATCGGATCGGAGTCATCACTTTTTCTCCCTTCTCAAGAATTAAACAACTTCGAGTGGACTCCGGAATGCCAACATGCCTTGGAAGAATTAAAACGGTATCTCTCGAGCCCACCTTTGCTCCATACCTCGAAGGAGGATGAAACACTATACTTGTATTTGGACGTGTCTGAAGTTGCGGTAAGTGGCGTGTTGGTTCGAGAAGAACAAGGTACATAATCCCTGTTTATTACATAAGTCGGACCTTGGGAGATGCTGAAACCAGGTATCCACACTTAGAAAAATTAGCTATTGCATTAGTAAGTGCATCTAGGAAGTTGAAACCTTACTTTCAATGTCATCCTATATGTGGGTTAACTACATATCCACTTCGAAACATCTTGCATAAGCCCGAATTATCGGGCTGATTGGCCAAATGGGCCATCGAACTTGGAGGGTACGATATCGAATATCGACCTCGAACGACTATCAAGTCTCAAATTTTGGCAGACTTTGTTGCCGATTTTACGCCTACCCTCGTGCCCGAAGTAGAAAAAGAACTCTTGTTAAAAATAGGCACATCATCGGGGGTATGGACCATCTTCACTGACGGTGCCTCGAATATGAAGGGTCCAGGCTCGGTATAGTTCTAAAACCGACTACGGGCGGTATAATTAGGCAATCCATAAAAACTTCGAAGTTGACTAACAATGAAACCGAGTATGAGTCCATGATTGCAGGTCTTGAACTAGCCAAGGGCCTAGGAGCAGAGGTCATCAAGATAAAATTTGACTCTCTTTTGGTGGTTAACCAAGTAAATGGAAGCTTTCATGTTCGGGAGGATAGGATGCAAATATACTTAGACAAACTTCAAGTGACACAGCATCACTTCAAAGAGTGGACCCTGGTCTACATACCTCGAAAATAGAATAGCGAGGCTGATGCACTCGCAAACTTGGGATCCTCGGTTGAAGAAGATGACATAATCCTCGGGGCTGTCGTACAACTATCAAAGTCGGTGATCGAAGAAGGCCATGCAGAAATCAACTCAACAAGTCTAACATGGGATTGGAGAAACAAGTACATCGAATACATGAAACATGGGATGCTCCCCACGGACCCCAAAGAATCAAGGGCCCTTCGTGCCAAAGCAGCTCGATTTTCACTCGATGGGAATGGAACATTGTATAGGAGGACCTTTGACAGGCCACTAGCAGTGTGCTTAGTACCGAGGGACACCGACTATGTGCTACGAGAAATCCACGAAGGCACTTGTGGAAACCACTCTGGTGCTGATTCTTTAGTTCGAAAGGTAATTAGAGCGGGGTATTACTGAGATAGCATGGAAAAGGACACCAAGGAGTTCGTTCGAAGATGTAACAAATGCCAAAGATTTGCACCGATGATACATCAACCTGGTGAACAACTACACTCAGTACTATCCCCGTGGCCATTCATGAAATGGGGGATGGACATCATCGGCCCCCTAGCAACGGCACCAGGTAAAGCTAGATTTATCTTGTTTATGACTGGCTACTTCTCAAAATGGGTAGAAGAGCAGGCCTTCAACAAGATAAGAGAAAAAGAAGTCTTCGACTTCATATGGGACCAAATCATATACCGATTCTGAGATTATGTATGATAATGGGAAGCAGTTCATCGGCAGCAAGGTGATGAAATTCCTCGAGGATCATAAAATCAAAAGGATTCTGTCACTGCCTTACCACCCAAGTGCAAATGGTCAAGCCGAGTCCACAAACAAAACTATCATTCAAAACTTAAAGAAGAAGTTAGAGAATGCGAAGGGGAAGTGGAGAGAAGTGCTTCCCGAAGTACTATGGGCATATCAAACAACTTCGAAGTCGAGCACAGGGGAGACCCCGTTCTCTTTGGTATATGAGTCCGAGGCATTGATACCAGTCGAAGTAGGGGAACCGAGCATCAGATTTCAGCATGCCACCGAGGACTCAAACAACGAGGCCATGAATACCGCCCTCTAGCTACTAGATAAAAAGCACGAGGCCGCACTAGTTAAAATGGACGCTCAAAAACAAAGGACCGACAGGTACTACAATAGAAGAACGAACCTCCGCTACTTCGGGGTCGGGGACATAGGTCTAAGGAAAGTCACTCTCAACACTCGAAACCTAAATGAAGAGAAGCTAGGACCTGGTTGGGAAAGACCGTACTGCATCCTCGGAGTAGTAGGCAAAGGGTCCTACCAACTTAGCACCATGGAAGGCGAGCAACTGCCAAGAAATTGGAACATATCGATGCTCAAACGCTATTATTGCTAAGGTATAACCTTCTCCCTTTTCGTTTATATTTCATACTAACTTGTTGCAGGTGTTCGATTGAGAGTAATCGAAGCACCCTTTAGCTCAAAGACTAAACAATGTGTTTCACTCTTTTTCCCTTAGATCGGGTTTTATCCCAAATGGATTTTACCGGCAAGGTTTTTAAAGAGGCAACATCTATATGCTACGTAAGGAAAACTCAACAAGTATTCAAGGCTTCTTTTTCAATCAACCTCGAATACTGGGGGGTATCACCCTCGGAGGTTACCTTTTCAAAGAAAACAAGTTATGCCAAAGAGGGCCTCGATAGGAGAACGTTGTAATGGACCAAACGGTCAAATGAACCGTGTCCATGTAGAATAGCCGAGCCCCCGAGGTCAAAAACATGTACGCATTATAAGAAGAAGAATTCTTATTTATCAAAACACTTTGTGCCTCAAAGAAGTCTACTGTTTTCATATGAAACGGCTCAAGGCCAAATACTCCCGAGCATTCGGGGACTTTCATCGACAATCAACTTATCGAGTCATCAAAGACTCAAATTCATTAGACCTCAATGAGGCAATATTGAATCATAAGACCTCAACGAGGCATACTCAAAATTATAAGACCTCAACGAGGCATATTCAAATTTATAAGACATTAAAAAGGCTTACCTCGATATTAAGGCCAAGGCTATATATTCGAACTTGTAAGATCCCTAAAAAGGCAAACCCTCGATATTAAGGCCGAGGTCATCTCACCCTCGGACTAAAGGCCCCAACCAAATATAAAGACTACGGTCATATGAAAAGGCTACGATCGAAATAATGCGGCTCAGAGACGTCCGATTTCCGCCATAAAACTAAAGGCCTTCAAATACTTCAAACAAAACTAGTTAAATCAGGCTACCCTCGGCATAAGCAAAGGGGTAATATCAGCTCCGAACAATGTAAAGGCTTCTATAAAATCAGCCTTCAAGAGCTCACGAGGTACTCAATTATTGTCGCACAACGACTTGTAATCGATGTTTTTATCAATCAAACCATCGAAAAGTCGGATGGATATAAGAACATGCCAAGGCATAAATAAATTTTTAAAAGTCTTTAGCTAGAATGGGGGAAAATTGTAGCCATTTTAGAGGTCGAATTGACCCAATCTAAAAAGATCCTAGGGGCCGATTTGTAAGAGCCTAAGGGCCGATTTTTAAGAGCCTAAGGGCCGATATGTAAGAGCCTAAGGGCCGACTTAAAAAGAGCCTAAGGTCCAAATTGAAAAGATCCTAAGGGCCGATGTCTTAAAGCCTAAGGGTCGATACCTAAAAGAACTTTAAGGCTGAAGCACACTATGCTCGAGACCTCACCTAGTTCGAACTCAAAAGTCCTGAGCTAAAGATTAGCTAGAGGATCGGACCCTAAGAGGTCACCTAATACCGATCGTTGATCGAACACGAAACCTAAGGGTTTTATATTCTAAGTCAAATACATCAGACCGATCATCAACAACATCAAAAATACAAAGGCAAGGTAGAAATTAACAACAACGATAAGTAAAGATTCTTTGTATTTATAATGAGTACAAAATATGTCTACAAAACTCCCACATGGAGCCCTTACAAATGGATTAAAGGAGGCCTAATATATTGATTGGGTCGCCTTCTCGGAGGTAGCACCCACGGGGACTACTACACCCTTGGAAGCTTGACCTTCGACAATATGACCTTCGGGAGTCTTTTCTCCCTCGGGAACTTTGTCCTCACCAACCCCCTCAGGACTAGCCTCTTCCCGGAAGCCTCCTCGTCAACCTCTTTTTCGTCGTCTTCAACATAGGCTTCGTCATCAGATGAAAGGAGGAACTTGGAACCAATCTCATCTACCTTGGCCTGCTCTATCTCCTTGGAGAGATTGAAGACCTTGGCATGGATCTCCTTGAGGGTTTCCTTCCGGGATCTGCATCAGACATAGTCGTCTCTTATCTTCTTTCGGTCAGAGGCCCCCCTCAATTCCATTTGAGCATCATTAGCATCTTTCAAATAGATGGCTACCATCTTGTCAGCTTTGGCTCATATCTCCTTGGCTTCAGCTCGGGCTTCCACAACCTCGACCTTCACCTTTGTGAGACCATTCTCGAGTTCAATTATCCTACCCGCCTGAACTGAATTGCTCTCTTGAGCATTACGAAGTTGAATTTCATGATTAGACACTTTTTCGAATGCATCTTTTTGGTCGCAGCGAGGACGTCCATATGTGCCTTCCATTCATTACATTCAGAGTTCACTTGGGCGACCTCGCTCCGAAGACGTTCCAGCATTTCTACCTTCTGTTGCAACTGAGTCATTGAAGTGTTAGCCTCTGAAGATAGGAGAAGGAGCCCATATTTTTTCAAAACAGAAGTTACCTTCTTCTCTAGCTTGTCCTCATACACACGTGCTCTGTCCAACTCAGATCGAAGATGCCTCAACTCCCTTTTTTTTTCACATAAAAGCCCGAGGGACTTCTCCTCATTCGAAGACCTACGCAACTCAGCCTCACAACGAAACAACTTAGTCTTAAACATGTCAAAGGCCTACAGAAAGGAAAGTTTGATTAGATAAAAGAGAAAAGTATGAAGTTAGAAAGGTTGTGGAGCTATTATAAATGTACAATTGAGCAAAGCCGTTGAGCCTCCTCGAAGATTAAGTTTGCATATGCTAGTTCAGCCTCATCGACCCTAGTAAAGCAACCCTGAAAAGGGTCATTTTCACTCGGGACTCCGCCTAATTCAGGCATTTTCAGGTACCGAGCGTCCCTTATAGTATTTTCCAAAAATGATGGAAATGATGGTGAGCGACTTGCTGTCACAGCCTCGAGGAAATAACCTGAGGCGCTCTGACTGGGCTGAGGTGTGTCGAAGCCCACTCTTTTCGGGGTACTTCCCGAAGTCCGAGTGGCAGTTTCCAAGTCAGGCGATGAAGGGCCTTCGTCCCTTCTTTCTTTTGGAATTCCTCCCTCGAGGCTAGGTGCCTCGATTCCGGCAGGTTTAAATGCCTCGAAAGGCTTTCTGGTTCGAGTCACCAGCGTCGAATCCTTTAACTCATCGTCATCATCGCCCACTGACCAACGGGTAAGGTCAAAATCCTTGTTGATGACCACATTCTTCTTGCGCCTCCGAGCAGGCTCTATTTTGCTTTGAGCATCCTCGCTCTTCGAGGATCTTTCTCTCTTATTGTCTTTCTTCGGCTTTGAAGCTGAGGGTTCTTCTTCTTCCCCGGGTGGGGGCGGCCTTATCTCAGGAAACTCAGCAATACCTGTGACCAAGAAATTAGATCATATGAAGAAAGGTATTTTCAGTAAGGAAGCAGTAATGTAACACGTACCATGGTGCTTCTCCTCCCGTTTTCCCTTCGAAAAATCCCGCTATTTGCGTCCGTCATATGTCGAAGTACCTGCCAATTTGCGAACCCAGTCTGCAAGATCGAGGACCGTGTTAGGAATCTACGGGATCGCTGAGAGAAGAGAAAAGGAACAGTTATACGAAGTTTAGCAAAATTTATGAGAGGGAAATAAAGCACAACATTCTACTCACGTGTGTAGTTCCATCTCTCGGGGAGTGTAGGAACTTCGAGGGGATGACGTCAATGGTCTTCACCCGGATGAATTGGCTCATCCGGCCTCGATCCTTGTCCTCGCTGTTACTAGTAAATAAGGATTTGGTGGACCGGCGTTGAAGCTTGATTAGACCTCAAAAATGCTGAGGTCGATACAATTGAATGAAGTGGCTGAGGGTGAACTCGATCCCAGCCTTTTTAGCAAAAAACCTCATCATTAGAACGATCCGCCAGAAGGACGAATGGATCTGGGCCAGGGTAACTTGATACCTTTAGCAAAACTCAAGCACGAGTGGATAGAGGGTACCTAATGTAAAGGGATATGTATACACGGTCAGAAATCTCCTTATGTACAAGTCATAATATCCGCTTCACGAGAGGGTATTTGCAGAACGACCTCTTCCCCCCATCTGCACTCTCTCCTCACAGCTTCAAAGTGTGTTCTCGACGACCAGGGAAATCAGGGGTTTTCTATGGTAATGTCCTTCTTCAAGGAAAAGTTTCTCGGAATGAGATCATTGAGTGCCGGCGATTTGCCACTGGTCGGGCAGGAAATAGAAGTGGAGGTTCCTTCTGTCTGAGGAATGGATTTGGATGATTTAGTCATAATTTCATTAGAAAAGGAAGGATATGATGAAAACACCAACGCAAATTTGAACTAATACAGTGGAAGAACTGGTGGTGAAAGGGAAGTCATAGAAGAAAATTGTTGCTGTAGAAGGGTAAAGTTCTTAATGAGAGAGGGAAGAATATATATATATATAAGAGAAAAACGACAATTGTTCATTGATATTGATGGCCGACCACCCCTAACAACCAATTATAGCTTTTGGGGAAGAGAACCGGCGGGGCGCTTCAGTCATTTCAGCACCTACGTCATAGGAGTGATGTCGTCATAAAGAGCATTGAAAGGTCGAGAATTAAAAATCATTTCTTATCATTTCATTATAAGAAACGGGGGAACTATCTGTATACGGCCGAAATCGGAGGAGCCCGATTTCTAGGTCTCTATTATGCTTCGATCCCGAGCTCGAAGGGTTCAAAAGTGAAGTCGAATCCGATCCCAGAATGTACATTTCGGGAAAGCACATCAAAGGCCCATCACGGCCTACCTCGGGCTGTAAAAAATTGATGACCGTCATGGAAAGACAGGAGTTTTCCAAGGACACGTGGTTAGGACTGATAAGGTCTGCAAGGGATAGAACAAATCCGTACTAGACCGTTACACAACTGTACCAATAGTATTCTTTGTCGTAATTAGAAATGTACCATATAGGGTTTTTCCCCTCCTATATAAAGGGGACCCTAATCATTTGTAAAGGCACAATTTTCACTGCAATAGAAAATTCCACTTAGCTTTTATCGTTTAACGTGATCAACATTTTTTCTCAGCTTTATTGTTCTTCATTCATTGTTCTCCATTTATTGCTCTTCATTTACTGTTCTTAATCCACTGCTATCGACCGACCTCGAGACCCTCGATACTATCGAACTCGAGGCCCCCAGCCCTTTGACAACATTGGTTGGGCTATCATTTCTCCTTACTTATGCTTATCATTTCTTGATTATTTACTAGTATTCAAATAAATTACATATCTTTAGAACTACATATCAAGTATAATTGTTAACACCATTTTCGAGGTAAACAAACTTCTAACCTAAGATTAAGAAGTGTGTTTCCTAGAAAGTATGACCTGAAAGACTCAGACTAGGAAGTGCGTCTCCAAGGGATAAAACTCGAATGACTCAAACTACGAAGTGTGTTTCCTAAGGATGAACATTTAACACAAAATTAGGAAGTGCATCTCTAAAAACTGTGAAAGATTTAAACTAGGAAGTGTGTCTCCTGGATGTGGTATTGGGCTTGAGGAAAATTGTAAACTAAGCTTGACTGAAATAAAAACTGATCCTATTCTCCAGGCGAGACCCCTGAACTCAAGGAATACTAACGATTACCAACCTAACAAAACTGAAAATTCATCCTATTCTCTAGGCGGGACCCCTGAATTTTAAGAAAACTTGAGATTACTAAAATTGACATTATTCTACAGGCAGGACCCCAGAACTTAAGGAACGCTAAATATTAACAATTTAAGAAAATTAAAACTTACCCTATTCTCCAGGTGGGGCTCCTGAACTCAAGGAAAGCTAAAGATTAACAACTTAAGGAAACATAACTGACAACTTAGCGAAAACTAAGATGCAACCCTATTTTCCAGGTGGGTGTCCAAAACATAAGGAAAGCCAAAGATTCCTCTCAATTAGGGATGTGCCTAGGAGGTATGGTGCTACTCAACTAGGGAAAATGTCTAGGAGGTATGATCTTCTCAATAGCCTTTGCGTTAGCAGAACTGGGGCCTTACACCTAAGAAATTGAAGCTTCCAAGCTTTGATATGAACATAGCATCCATCCCTGTTTTAGACAAAGAAAACTTGTAGTTTTAAACATGGTGGTTAGTTTGTGGCTTTGACTTCGAGGGCGACTTCACTTGCACTTGTCATGATCAACTTGGACTTCAACTTGGAAGACAACGTTTCTTATGGGCCAACCACTTTTCCAGACAACCCTTATCACAAGAAATATTCCTAATTCATTCAAGGTCAATACTTTATACCCGATTCATTGCACTCGCATTCTAACATTCACCAAATCTTTGCATTTTATATCAATCCCAAAGAATATCTATTATCACCAACTCAGTGCACACACCATTCTCCCATGTCTTATGCCATTTTGACGTGCTTGCAAGATTCTTCTTTGTGTGATTAAAAAGATGGTAGCAGACTTTGAAGTCATTTCTCACTTTTTTTGACAAAAATAGACTCAAAAGGGACTCAAACAAAACAAGAGGAAAAAAAAGTAAGGAGAAGAATCAGAAGAGATGGTACCTAACAAGAAAACCTTTTACCTAGTAAAAAGAACAAAGTAGAAACTAATATGATTTGAAGACCAACTCCACTGATCATGACATGTATTTTGGATTAAGTGGCCTGATATGTCCAACCAATCACACTTTCAGTTGATTTCATGTCTTCATACTTCAAAAATCAGGCTTTCAATGATCATATTTCTCTGTGAAGTCACGAGCCACATTCGACTTTGTAGGCCCTAAAGGGTTTTCACCATCAAGACTCTCTCATTTTGTTCTTTTTCTCAACTCACCATCGCCTTATGGTGCCCATGAGGGTTTTCACCGATAAGACTCTCTCATTCTAAATTTTCTCTCAGCTCACCATCGCCTTACAGTGCCCGCGAGGGTTTTCACCAATAAAACTCTCTCATTTTGTTCATTTTTCCTTGTGCCCGGGATCAAAGTGTTACCCATGATGTAAATCATACCTCTATCTCGCTTGACTTGGCATCCTCAAAGATTGATCAGAAGGTATTTCTTTGGACCATAGTGTAGGCTTTTGGACAGGGTTAGAAAGAAAGGGTGGCATGAAGGGTCAAGATAATTTAAGATGAAAGAGTTCAAAATTACATTTTTTGGAATCAATCCTTTTGCAAAACTAAAACTTCTTCCCCAGTTTCATTGAGTCTCGGGAATTTTAGATTTTAATTTTGATGGGACCGAACCTCATAGTTGTCACGCTCCTTTTTCTCGCGAAATCGGGTTTCGAAATGTGACAACTCTTTTAAGGAGGTATTAAAAGAGGAGACTCGCCACCTAACGGTTTAAGGTGCGCTAGGGAACCTATTTGCAAATAACTCAGGTTTAACTAGTTTGCATCATTAATGATCGGGTAAGGGATCGAAATTACCTCGAATAGAAGGTGTTAGGCACTCTTCGAGGTCCACAACTGTGGGTCTCGACCGAACTTGAATTATATAAATTATTCGGATAAAAAAAGATATAGAGAGCAAGATGTTCGAGAATTTTTTAATTATAAAAGACTTTGAATATATGAGTACACACATTTGATTCAAAAATAAAAAGGGAAATAAGATGGGGGGTCTTAGTTTTTTTAGCCTAAAGGATTACCCCCTACAACATAAATAATACTTCGTAACTCCCTCGAGATGGGGTGTTACTCGTATTATTCAGCAGGCACAGACTATCATCTTCTGCTACCCAATTAATATCTTTAAGTTATTACCTAAAGCACACTAGTACAATTATAAGTCATACCTTATGCGTGCACTACCCGTCCCCTACCTATGGTACAGGAGGCACTGGACCTCTATTTTTGGTGGTTCAAGACCTCACTTAGGTTACTCAGAAAAATATCAAACTAGGCGACATACGAAAACACGTTGGACCTCACATATAGGAAATTAAAGGCTCAAGTTAACCTCCACACCTAAATAGAAAATGCACAGAAATAGGTTTTCATGTCAGGCAGCTCAAGATTAAAGAACTTAAATCCCTATAGACATGACTTCTATGTGATAGGCATCAAGGCATGCAAGCAGTTTTAAGAACCAACGTTATTTGTAGACATGATTGTATAGGTTGTTGAACATTGATTATTGAGATGGAAGATTTCCAATTATTAGTCTTGTAGATGTTGTGCCTAGGTGATTTATGCCTAAGTGAGCAATGATCAGTAAGGAAAGGGGCATCATTAACAATTATTAAGGCGAATTGTGGTATCCAATAGGCAGAATTTGTAACAATTATCACTTGAGAATTTGATTTTATCGTTATACGTTAATCTTATAGGCATGTTTTCTAAGTCAACATCGTGATGCATTAAGAAAGAAGTGAGTAGGGTCCTATAGGCATGATCTCTAGTGGATATGCTACAGTAATGCAAATTAAACGAGAGTTCAACAATATCTATTTCCTACAGGCAGGTTTTCTAGCAATATGTGGCAACAAAGATATGGAAGCATTTGAGCTCACGCTTTGCTAATAGACAAGTAGTGTCAGTGTGTGTTTTTCCTAAGAGCATGATTTCTACAGTGTGCATAGAGAATGAACGACATAAATCAAGTTCATCATTCAATCCTATAGGCACGTTATCTACCGACCGCATATTAATATTAGAATATAACCCATCCCTTTTTTACTAACAACCCCAACCATTTATATAAAGACATTATTACAGGCCCAATTAGTGAACAAAGTAACAATATTACGTAATAGTGAACATTCCTATTGCAAGCCCAATAAAAATAACTAGATACTCAGCCTCACTAGGCCTTCAATAAAGAACCACACGATAACAGGTCCATAGGGGAGTCCAGACCCCTTTCAATGAGCCACAACACCAAGTGTTGCACCACTTGGAACAACCAATATAGATAAACAATACATGACAGTGAAGTAGGATGTTGGGGACAGTTTTGGATATTGAGGGAATGACTAGGACCAAGCCCTAGTGTGTCAGAGTTCACACGGGCTTCAATTGGGCCCCGAGCAGTGCTCACACAAGGGAGGCCAACAGTAGAACCTAGATAGCCTTGGCTTTCAGCTGGCTAAGAATAGGAATTTAGAATATCAAAGTAGCAATTAAGGAGAGTGGACAGAAATCACCAATTTGAGCATACGACACAACTGGTCAAGCAGGCCAGTAGGTTCAGCAAAGTTCACATAGAAAAGTACAACATAGGCCACCTCATAGGACTTAGGAGAAGAAAACAGGTTTGCAGACATATATAGGTTATTAGGCATAGAGGCATGAAGTTGAACTAATGGAAACCTAAGGATCCAAATTAAGTTAAGTCTATCCTAATGCAACATTAATCAGGACTTAGACATGATGGAGGGACACATATTGTAATGATCACTGAAAGGATAGGGTAGCAAATGAACTAAGTCATACTGAAAAACATATTAGCATAGGAGTAAAGTCATAGTTAATAGAGAAATAGACTGTTTATCTTTTAAAAATTAGGACAGCATGAAACAAGTTTAGAGAATATTTAGGGCAGTATTCCATAAAGTTCGAGCTAATACACAAAGGGAAAGTCAAGTATAGAGGGTTTATCACTGAAAGGTTCATTCAAGTGAGGGAGGGTTTCCATAGAGTTAGGGTAGCATCCAAACACAATATGCAGAAATACAATCACAGTAGTTGGGCTCCTAAGAAAAATGGACTTCTATAGAAATTCGAAAATAAACATGCTAAGATGCTAAATGGTACATAATCAATTTTAGAAGACAAGAAATCACATAGTGCAAATCATAGAAAGGAGTGAGTATTAACATAAGACAAACATCAAATTGTCTCATGCATTCAATTGTCACAGAATGACAATAGGGTATTGAACTTTATCATAGCTAAATCATGCTTATGTAATTCAAACATATATGCAGAAAGAAAGATAAAAGTTGAACATTTCAAGGGTTTAAACACTAACCAATAGTAGATTCAAAAGAGTGAAGAGTGTAATAGCAAAAACCCCAGGTCACCGATGCTTCAGAGTTCACAAGAGCCTCGAGAATGGGCTCTGAGCACTGCTTGAACCGGAGGAGGTTGATCAATTATTTTAGAGAGTGTTTGAGTCTAATAGTGGGTGAGTGGGTGAGAGAGGAGAGTAGTGAAAACAATAGCAGGGATTAGGGGATTCAAGGTTTGTTTAAGGGGTTTTATAGCAGATTTAACACATAAATAGGGAAACACAATCATTAAACACAGAATAAGGCAAATATATCATGCGAGAATCAATTAGTGTCAGTTTTAAAGGAAATAATACATAGAATAAGGAAATACAATAAATTTAAATAGAGAAATAAGGAAAATATAGCATGGGAGAATAAAATCACACTTAAAATTAGGGAATACTGTAGGTTCAACAAAGAATAGGGAAAATATAGCATACGAAAATCAATTGAAGTCAGTCTTAGCGCAAGTAAAAAAAATGGAAATATAGTGGGTTAAACAAAAATAAGGAAAATATCAGTCAAACACAAGAAAGGGAAGAATATCAATCGAAAATCAGTAAAGAATAAAGGAAAATCTCAAACCCTAGTTGAGACTGACGACTTGAATCTA
Organism: Nicotiana knightiana; assembly: GCA_005239525.1. Classification (NCBI taxonomy): domain Eukaryota; kingdom Viridiplantae; phylum Streptophyta; class Magnoliopsida; order Solanales; family Solanaceae; genus Nicotiana; species Nicotiana knightiana. Next base: position 157,006 of record ML421994.1, on the reverse strand, counting down.
ACAAAAAATGCAAGAATCACTCAATATAACATGTATATGGATGAAAGATCGTCCAGATCTTCAAAATACCAAAGTAAATCGGCCAGTTTTTGAGGAGTAGTTCTTGACAAAAATAGGGCAAGAACTAGGTAATACCATAAACATGCGTATAATGATGGAGCATCACGAAATAGACAAGAAATTCATGGAAGGAATCCATGATTGAGACGGATTCAGAGAAGATTAAGAGGGCGGCTAGGGATTAGGTGGGGAAAGAAGGGTGTTTGAAGGTGGCCGATGAAAAATGGGGATTAGGGGTTTGGGTGAGGGGATATAAGGAGAGTGAGGGGAATGTTGTGAGTCGTTGATCAATTTTTATCAACCACTGGGATTTAAGAAGAGCTGGGTCGGGTATTTGGACTGGGTTGAGGATAAAAGGGGCGTTTGGATTGGGCCAGGGATTTGAGGCTTTTCTGGTCCGAAATTAATCCAAATTTTGGACAGGATTTAAAAATATGAGATTAAGGAAAAAATAATTCAATAAAATAAATTAAATAAATTATAAAAAATGCTATTTATGAAAAGTATTTTAAAACATTAATATAAGATTATAAAAATGTAAGATATTATTTAACCTTGAATAAAATGACAAATACAATAAAGTTGCAAAATGTAGGCTATTATTGCAAGTTTGTGCAAATGGACTAAAAATACTAATGTAATTATATATAAAAAATATACTTGAAACATGTATTATGGATGCAAATAATAATTAAGTTATCAAAAAATAATTTTAAGGAGTAATTAATAAATATTTAAGTAATTCAAATGCAAGAAAATCAATTTTAAAGCTTTAAATGTTATGAAAAATTATAGAAAAATGCTTGTATAGATTTTGTAAACTAAAGAATGATGCAAAAATGATATTTTGAAAGTATATATATCTTGAGAAAATATGAGGGCAAAATTGGGTATCAACAGCTTCCCCTATTTACTGGGGAATGATGAAAGAGTTGTCGGGTAAAGAAATGATGACTAATTTTGGCCAAATTGGGTGAGGAATGATGTGATTTAAAAAAAAAGGGCCGAACCCTGGTTCCTGAGTTGCCTACATATCCCGGGTGTTATGGGAATCAGCCTGTTTATAGTTCTGGATCCATCGGTGAACTGAACCTATGGAGTTGTTATAGGGAAGGTCGTATGTTTTGGAAAAGGTTCTTTTGTGGTAGGACAATATAAGATGAATTTGCGCAAAATCACGAATGTGAATCCGAAACGTTATGGATGTATCTCAAAATAAATATCTGGATAGTTATCAAGTAAACGTGAGTAACTGATGGTGGTTGATTGCGTTTGAAAAAATTACAGGATTTGAACGTTGAACGAAAATGAGAGCGAAGATTGCTCCCGTTAGGAGAACGCTTACTTCTTGGATTACCTGCAAAACTTAAAACACGATGCATGTAAGTATATATGGATTATTGCGAGAATTTAAACATGATGCAAATTCCCTTTGGACCATGAAAGTTGTCTTTGGATGGTGAGGATGATGTCCTTAGACCATGATGTCCTGGGCCATGAATCATGTGATAAGAGATTTGCAGGCCATGAAATGATGTCCATGGGCCATGAAAATGGTGCCTCTGAACCATGACGCCTTTGAATAATGATGTGCAATATTGAGAGATCCTCAGGCCATGGCATGGTGTCTTCCGGTTATGAGGATGATACCTTCGGACTATGACGCCTTTAAACAAAATGGCGATGTTTCAGCCCATGAGATGCAAAGATATGATGCTTGGTCGCATGCGAAGTAAAACAAGACAAATCTTAGTCTTGTGTAAGATTAGGACAGTGCTTAGCCCCAGGAGTGCTAGGTTTTAAATAGCATAACGGAGATAATGTATGGTCTTATATAAGGACAATGCAATGCTTACCCTTAGGCAATTGAGGAGGCAGTTCTTAGCCTCATGCGAGAAGAGGAGACGATGCTTAGTCTCGATGCAAGGAAAGACAATGCTTATCCTTATGCAATCAGGGAGGCAGTGCTTAGCCTCATACAAAGAGAGGAGACAATTCTTAGTCTCATGAAATTAGGAGACATTGCTTAGTCTCATGCAATTAGGGTGGCAATGATTAGCCTTATGCAAGAAGGAGACAGTGCTTAGTCTCATGCAATTAGGGAGGCAATGATTAGCCTTATGCAAGAAGAGGAGACTGAGCTTAGTCTCATGCAAAGAAAAGTCGAGCTTAGCCTTATGCAATTAGAGAGGCAATGCTTAGCTTCATGAAAGAAGGGGAGACAGCGCATAGTCTCAATGCAAGGAAATACAGAGCTTAGCCTTATGCAGTTAGGGAGGCAATGTTTAGCCTCATGCAAGAAGGGGAGACATATCTTAGTCTCATGCAAATAAAAGGCTGAGCTTAGCCTTATGCAATTAAGGAGGCAATGCTTAGCCTCATGCAAGAAAAGGAGACAGTGCTTAGTCTAGATGCGGTTAGGAGACAATGCTTAGTCTCATGCAAAGAAGGAAAATGCTTACCCTTAAGCAGTTAGGAGGCATGGATTAGCCTCATGCAACCTTGAGTGATAGCAAAGTATTTCTTAGCTAGAGGTGCTTGTGATAAATAATTTGATATCTTGAGGGTAGTAAGCTGATGTATCTGTAGGTATTATCGTCTTACTCTGCCTGCAACCAAAGAAAAATTATGAGTTTTGTGAGGGAAAGTTGGTTCGCGCCTTTGTCTTCTTCTTTGCATGTGCTCCAATCTTGAGATCCTGTTTGAGATACCCTGGGTAACATCTGGCTGCCATAAAAATAAAGTTTTCAAAAAATATGCGTGCATTTGATGAATGTAGTTATTTTAAAATAGAGTAGTAAGCAATATTAAGCAAGCTACATGAACCAATGATTGTGACATATTTTAGAGACATTGCGAGCTCCTTGCTTTAGAATTTTTAGGGCTCCTCAAAATCCTGCCCCAGTTTAAAAGGAATTATTTGACTGTTCTGCATATGACGAAGTTGGCTGGACTTGCTTCAAAATTTTGAGGGTCCTCCTCAAAATTCTGCCCCAAAGATTCTGACCATTGAAAAATGAAGATTTTATTGAGATGTGACCGAACCCACAGGGATGCCTACGTATCCCCTCTTAAATGAGAATCAGGTCAAACATAGTTCAATTACATCAGATGAAGAAATGTAAGCATTCTAAACATAATATCTTTTGACAGCGTCTGAGTTGATAGGTTTCAGCCAAACTTCTCCGTCCATTTCTGCAAGTATGAGTGTTCCTCCTGTTAGTACTATGTGAACCATGTAGGGTCCTTTCCAATTGGGTGAAAATTTCCCTTTGGCTTCATCTTGATGCGGGAAAATCCGGTTCAGTACCAGCTGCCCCGTTTGAATTGTCTAAGCCCGACCCTTTTGTTGAAGGCTCTGGACATTCTGTTCTGGTAAAGTTGACTGTGACATACCGCATTCATTATTTTCCATCAATGAGAGCAGGTTGTTCCTAGTGACTTCGTATCTGTTCGGCATTACTGAGTTCAACCTCTTGTATAATCCTTAAAGAGGGGATTTCTACTTCGGCGGGAATGATGGCTTCAGTGACATAAACCAGTAAATAAGGATTTTCCCCAGTTGATGTGAGAACCGTGGTACGATATCCAAGTAGAGAAAATGGTAACTTCTCGTGCCATTGGTTGTGATTATCTACCATTTTCCTTAATATCTTCTTGATGTTTTTGTTTGGTGGCTTCCACAACTCCATTCATTTTAGGCATGTATGCTGTAGAATTCTTATGCTTTATCTTGAAGCTTTCACACATGGTTCTCATTAAATCACTGTTAAGATTGGCAGCATTGTCGGTGATGATTGATTCTGGCACCCCGTATTGACAAACAATACGATCCCTAACAAAATCTATGAAGACCTTCTTAGTTACGGCCTTGTAAGAAGTGGCTTCAACCCATTTTGTGAAATAGTCTATGGCGACTAGAATCAACATGTGCCCATTTGAAGCGGCAGGTGCAATTGGACCGATGACATCCATCCCCAAGCGGAAAAATCCCAAGGTGCACTCGTTGCATTGACTTCATTGGGTGTCACTCGTATCATGTCTGCATGTACTTGGATTTGATGACACTTTTGGAAATAACTGATGCAGTCCGTTTCCATAGTCATCCAAAAATATCCTGTTGTTAATATCTTCTTAGCTAAAACAAAGCCATTCATGTATGGTCCGCAAGTTCCGGCATGTATATCTTCATGAAATTTTGATGCTTCCTTAGCGTTGACACACCGTAAGAAATCCATATCTGGAGTCCTTCTATACAGAATTCCTCCACTTTGGAAGAAACAGTTGGATAATCTTCGGAGTTTGCCTTTCTGAGTAAGATTTGCATGCTCTGGGTACTCTCTTTTGCCAATTATTTTTTGATGTCATGGAACCATGGGTCCTATCAGTTTCTTCTTCAACACGAGCACAATAAGCTGGCTAATTATGAACCCCTACTGGAATTGGGTCGATAAAATTCTTGTTTGGGTGTTGTATCATGGAAGATAGAGTAGCCAACGCATCTGCGAACTCATTCTGGATTCTCGAAACATGTTTCAACTCTATCTTTGTGAATATCTTCATCAATTCTTGCACATAGTACAAATACGATAATATTTTTGTATTATTTGTAGCCCATTCTCCTACAACCTGATGTACCAAAAGGTTTGAATCACCAATTACCAGCAATCCCTTAATGTTCATGTCAATAGCCAACTTGAGTCCCAAGATACAAGCCTCACACTGCCATATTGTTAGTGCATAGAAATCTGAGTTTTGCGAATACCGTATAGTGTTGACCTGTCTCTGATACCAAAACTGCTCTAATATCCACTCCTTTGAAATTTACAGCCCCATCGAAGAACATTCTCCAACCATCATACATTTCGGTGATATCTTCTCCTACAAATGATACCTCTTCATCGAGAAACTGTCCCTTGACTGCTTTCTAAGTTACATAGATGATGTCGAACTAGCTTAAAATTATCTTCCATTTTTCTAGCTTCCCCGCAGGCATGGGTTTCTGGAAAATGTATTTTAGCTGGTCCATCCTTGAAATGAGATATGTAGTGTAGGCACAGAAGTAATGCCTCAACTTTTTAGCTATCCATGTCAGAACGCAGCAGGTGCATTCCAGCAAAGAATACCATGTTTCATAGGATGTAAACTACTTGCTCAGATAGTATATGGGCTTTTCTTTCCTCCCTGTCTCGCCGCGTTGTCCCAAGACACAACCGGAAGCCCCATATAGTACAAATAAATAGAGTAGCAGAGGTCTCCTAGGTTCTAGCAGGACTAGGACTGGTGGCGTGGACAAATATTCCTTGATTTTGTCAAAGGCTTTCTGACATTCTTGAGTCCACCTTGTCGCAACATCCTTCTTCAACATTTTGAAAATTGGTTCACAGATCACAGTTGACTGTGCTATGAAATGGCTGATGTAATTGAGACGCCCTAAGAAACTCATCACATCTTTCTAGTTCTTTGGAGGTGGAAAGTCTTGGAAAGCCTTGACCTTTGAAGGGTCAAACTCAATTCCTCGGTGGCTGACGATGAACCCTAATAAATTTCCAACAGGGACTCCAAAGGTACATTTTGTGGGATTCAGTTTCAAATTATACCTACGAAGTCGATCAAAGAACTTCGTCAAGTCTGCTATGTGATATGTACCCTTCTTAGATTTGATGATGACGTCTTCAACTTACACCTCTATCTCCTTGTGTATCATGTCATGGAAAATGGTTGTCATGGACCTTATATAAGTGGCTCCAGCATTCTTCAGACCAAACGACATCATTTTGTAGCAATATACTCCCCATGGTGTAATAAAAGCTGTCTTTTCGGCATCCTCTTCATCCATCCAGATCTGATGATATCCCGTTAAGCAATCCACAAAGACTGGAGTTCATTCTTGGCAAAGTTGTCGATCCGTATGAGTATATTGGGCAACGGGAAATCATCCTTGGGACTTGCTCTGTTTAAATACCGATAGTTGACACATACTATGACTTTCCCATCCTTCTTTGGAACTGGCACGATGTTAGCCAACCAGGTTGGATATTCAACCACTTTGAGAACCTTAGCTTTGATCTCCTTGGCGACTTCCTCTTTTATTTTCAGACTCATATCTGGCTTGAACTTTCTGTGCTTCTGCTTTACATGCTGGACACATAGAGTTGGTCGGTAGCTTATGAGCCACTATAGACATGCTCAAACCAGTCATATCATCATAGGACCATGCAAAAATATCCTCGTACTATTTCAAAACCCGAATGTATTCTTTTTTCTCTGACGGCGACAGGTGAATGCTCACACGAGTTTCCTTGACTGTTTCGGAGTCTCCCAAATTAACTATTTCCTATGAATCGCACTATCCTTATGTTGTGTTGTCTCATTACATGTCATAGTCGTAGGTTCATCAGGGTAACTAATAATAACGCTGTAGAGAGAAATTTAAAGGATAATAATAAATACTAAAATAACAGTACATTAAAACGTCAAACAAATACATTTTAATGATTCGAGAAATTATTCAAAACCAAAACGTTTAAAAAGAAAATACTGAAAATGTCATAAATGTCCATAAAATAGCTTTCGAAAGTAAATAAATGATGCTAATGGACAGGCTACACAGGAACTCGACGGGCCCTTGATGGTGCAGCGATTCAATTCTTGAGAACATCCCCCTTCTCCATTGTCTGAATAATGGGGCCTTTCATCTCCTCCTCCTCAATTACTACATTGCAATCCATGTCATCATCGTGCAAGAGCAGATTCCTTATGCCAGCTAGAACTTCGTCTTCTTCGTACCCCCACATCATGCCGACTTGATGAAATGACTAGCTCAAATGTGGTACCGGCTGTTCCAGAGGGTAATAAGGACCACGCCATGGCGGTGACCAATTATTACACTCGTGCCAGGTGTATTCATACCCAAGCCCAAAATTTGGGTCGTGACGCTTTGGTTGTATTGGTTAGGTGATACCCTAGATATTCTTAAGGAGACCCTTGCCAGGTTCATACCCTGTCCATGCCAATATGCTTTCTATCTTACTGCTCCACCATTTGTCGTTCTAAGTTGCGTTGACACGCTCGATGTGATGGTATGTTCTCCACCCAACTTCCTTCTATTCTCGACAACCCGGACTGTCTGAGTGATATAAATGGGATTACTTCCGTCCCCATGGATAATCACTTCCTGATGGTTCCACTCAAACTTCACGGCCTAATGTAGAGTAGAAGCTACGATCTCAGTAACATGTATCCAAGGTCGTCCTAACAACAAATTGTATGTGGTCGATATATCTAACACTTGAAACTCAATCTCAAACCAGGTCGGACCCATTTGCAATCTGAAGTTGGTTTCCCCAATTGTTGCCTTTTGGGACCCATCGAATGCTTTCACTCCCTGCTCGTATCTCATGCAGACCCTTACCCAACTTTTTCAAAGTAGTTAGCGGACATATGTTGAGACTTGAACCCCCGTCTACCAGGACCCTGGCAATAAATTTGTCCTCAAACTGCACTGTGATATGCAGTGCCCTGTTATGATTTAGTCCTTCCGGCGACAGTTCGTCTTTGTGAAAGGTGATATTGTGGCTTTCCAACACTTTCCCTACCATGTTGGCCATCTCTCCACTGGTAATATTATTGAGTACATTGACTTTGTTCAACATCTTCATCAAGGCATTCCTATGCGCCTCAGAGTTCTGTACCAGTGATAGAATGGATATTTGAGCAGGGGTTTTGTTCAGATGATTAATCACAGAATATTCTCTCGCCTGCACTTTCTCCAAAGATCATCTGGGCCAGTCTCAATGACAGGCGGCTTAGAAGCAGCTTCTTTGCTTGTTCCTCCCAAATTCTCGGGTGTATAAACCCTACAAGTTCTGGTCATACCTTGCGGTGCACCTGTTTCCTCAATTTTTTCTTTTACTTTCCTTCTTTCTTCCGCAACATAGTCCCAAGGTATAATATTAGACTTAAAGGACGGTGTAGGTGCTACCGTCACGGTGAAGGGTATTGTCACTTCAACTTCAAGCGGAGTTGGTGCGGCTGAGGGTGCTGTCACTTCGACCTCAAATGAAGTTAGTGCGGCTACCTCAAACTCAATCAGTTCGTGAGTTTGTACCACAATAGGTGTGAGAGTGATTGGAGATGTTTTAGGATTATCCCCTTCTCGAATGAGTCCAATGGACCCTTCCGGATCCCATTCTTCATCGGTCTCTATCACATTTAACCCTTCGTGAGAGGATTTTTACGGACATTGGGTGAAGCCTCCTTTGCCTGTATAACTTTGGTGTCAATTAACGTCTGAATCTTATCCTTCAAAGTGCGACATTCATCAATAGTATGACCCTTCATACCTGAGAGATGGGCACATGTCTTATTTGGATTGCTCCACTGGAAAGAGTTTTCCATAGCAACAGCGGGAATGGGAGTGACATAACCGGCAGCCTTCAGTCTCTCATACAGTTATTTTATGGGTTCAACAATTGGGGTGTATTGTGTGGGTGGTCTGCAGCCGAAATTTGGTCTAGGTTTTTGTTAGTTTTGGCGGGCTGGTGGTGAATGGTAGTATGATGGCTGGGTGTTATAAGTATGATAGGTGGTGGTAGGTTATTGGTATTTGGGGGGTGAATGTTGATATGTGGGTGGGGGTGTTTGGTATGTAAGGGGAGACTTTGGACCTTGGGCCACCATCACTGCCCCTACTTCTTTCTTTTTGGAGATACCACTTAAATGTAAGGCTTTGTTCGTAGCTTGGAGTGCTTCGAAGTTTGTCACTGTTCTTTCTCCCAATTTGGTGATGTCATAAAATTTATGGTTTTCAATAACCATCAGTCTCTCGTAGTACTGCGGATCCTGAGCTCAAACGAAGAAATTATTTATCTGCTCTTCTTCCAACTTTGGCCTTACCTTTGCGGCTTCAGACCTCCACCGAGTAGCATACTCGCGGAAACTTTTCGTTGGCTTCTTCTTTAGATTATGAATGTAGAAAATGTCTAGTGTTTTTTCCGTGTCAATCCTGAACCGATCCATAAAAATGATGCCATGCTCACCCAATTAACCCATTTCTTTTGGTTCTTATTGATGTACCAAGACAGGGCGTCTCCAGTGAGGCTCCTCGTGAACAACTTCATGCGGATTCTTTCATCCTTGCCAACCCCTACAAACTTGTCACAATACGTTCTCAAGTGCACCTTCGGATCTCCGGTCCTGTCGAACATTTTGAACTTAGTACTTTTGTAACCCCATGGCAGTTCTACATCTGGTTGGATACACAAACCCTCATAATTTAAACCTACGATGCCTTTCCCCCCTTCGACACTTTGAATTCTACCAGTAAGTTTCTTGAGTTGTTCCGTCATGTTCTTGATGAACAGGTCCTTCTCCGCAGGTTCTGGTATGTATATGGTATGTTGTGGGGTGTGGGGTAGGGTTTCCACGTATATAGGGTTGCTTTGATGGACTCCAGGAATCTGGGCATAGTGGTGCTCGTTCGTTGAGTTTTGGGGATCGGGGGTAGGTTGTGGTTCGTTTTGAGGAGTGTGGTAGGTGGTGGTTTGTGAATACTGATTTGGATGATGATGATGCTGTGGAGGGGTATGTACTGGTGGAGGATTAAGATTTTGAGGAGGTGTGGCATATTGATGAGGTGAGGTAAGATTTTGCGGGTGCTGGTTTTGTGTATTTTTGGGAGGTGCCGGGTTTTGGGCATTTTGTTGGTTAATGTTGGGAACGTTTAGGGTGAGGGAAAGGTTTTCCAAGTTCCGGACCTGCTCAAGCTGCACTTGTAGCTCCAATATTTTTTGTTCCAGACGTAAGACCAAATCGTTCTGTGCCGGAGTACTCCGACCATCCGAAGTTTAAATATTCTCTACATGAGTAGTATTGTCTTTTGTGATACCGCTCATATCATCCATTTTAGCTTTTCCTTTGTTCTTGGGATCACTTGGTGGACGAGGAGGACCTATGGATCTGGTGTGATATATAGACGATGCCAGATGCTAAAGGTAACCAAGTCAGTAAGGAGTATTAGATGGATGTTTCTGATATTTAAACGTGCATTGCAAAATTATGTAATAAATTCACGTCCTAATTTGAGGGACCTCGTTGTGCCCGAGGCAGGCCTAAGCGACACATAGATTTCGAGAAAACTAATGCCAATAATTGCGTCATTGGAATTTACCTTAATCGTATCTGGAAAGCAATAAAAACATTGTTTCCTAATCTATTTGGTCCCAGAGGGACCTTCTCCATACTTGGCCTTCTTTGCTCCATCAATCAAGTTCCCCAGGACGCGCATGTCCAATAGCAGATAAGCCCTTGCTAGATTCCCTCCTTCATTGCCTTTCGCATTCTGACAATCCGAGAGCCTTTTTTTTATCTTCCCCTCAGGCACCATTGACCCTTGCTCCAAATATTCCAACCTCTCCGTTGATTTAGTAGCGATTTCTTTCCATTTGTTGATTGCTTCGATATCCACTTTGTGTTTTTCCAAATGCCTAGTTTCAGACTCGAAAACCCTCTTGTGCAGCATCCTATATTTGACTTGTGCTTCTGTAGCGTCGTCTATAACCTTATATCTCATATTAATCCATGGCTTGACATCTCCTGCTGTAACTTCGACCAACCATGATGGTTAGAAGTACACATGGCCGACATGATACCTGTTTGGCTGGATGGTATCTCTCTCCATAATGACCTTTTGATTCCACACATGTTGTGCCTCAAATTTGAATGGAATTGTATTTCCCTTAAAGTATGCTTTGTACTAGACCATGTTGGAAACCCGAGGTATAACCTGCTTTCTCCTCGTTTGCCTCATTACCATTATAGGAGCATATGGATAGATTCCTCTTAACCCGATCAATACTAGATGAGTGGTTTCTCTTTTCCTGATGATGAACTCGCTGCTAGGGAACCATTCGAACATCCAATGTACCTTTTTGTCAGCCAAGTTGCTAAAGTAACACTCCTAGCTCACAACACTTATGGGTTCCGCAAACATATTTGGAAAAAAATGTCATTCTTTTTTTATGTTGGTAGGCTATGTGATCATTTAGTGGTCGTCGCAAAATCTCTTGACCATATTCACCTCTCTGGAAATGTTCTAATAACCATACCTGCAACAACATATTTCATCCCTCGAAATGCCCATATCCTTTTTTGCACCGATCTAGAGCCCGATACATCTTAACCAGGATCATAGGGATGATGGTGTAAGTTTATCCCTCAGTTCCCTCCATTAAAGTCCTAGCGACCATGGCCAGGCAAGTGAAAATCCTATCCCCTTTCATCAGAAATATCAACATCCCCAAGAAACAGACAATGAATACAAAAAACTTGCGGTGTGTCAAACCCAAAGAAGTAATGGCAAGTTCATCATGGTGAAGGCGATATGTCTTGCTATGCCTGTAACGTTCATAAAGGAAATCAAATGGTATGTATGATTTCTTCAGATGGAGTAACTCATCATTTTTCTTAAAACCCATCATTTTTAAGAAATCTCGAGGAGTGCAATTTTCTGGTACCAATAAACCAGGACTATCCCATGGGAGTCCAGCGAAGCCTCATATTTCCTCTAAAAGATGAGTCATTTTATATCACCAAAATGGAAGACAACTCTCTTCTCATCCCAAAACATAGTGACAGCCTCAATCAATGCATTATTTGGCCGGATGTTCAATAAGGAGGGTAAATGTCCGAGGACCCTTTTCACATGGTTCTTGTCACTAAGCGAAATGTTCTTCCACCAATCAAGCAGCAAGGGTGGGATGTTTTGAATCATGTCGAACTTGGGGACTTCGTGCCTCATTTTCTGCAACACAAATAGAGTTAGCCCTTTCCCCCCAACATACCGGCACGTTTTCTCCAAATAATGCACATAACATGAAATGTCCATTGGGATTATGGAAATCCCATCGGACTTTTGACAAGGCTTGCCTTAGCGGATTATCACGCGGCCAATGTTTTAACCCACACTAGGTTTGGCATGATGCATGCACAGTTGATATCAAAGTGAGATTTCTAGAAGGGTCTAGACTGGTACTCTCAAGTGGACAACTGGAGAGGGAAAGGCACCGAACCGTCGACTGAACCGCTGATCGACTAGTTTTACCGCAAATAAGCCTTTCCAAATTAAAAGGGTAATTTTGGAAGAGCGTGGACACTCATCAAGCGCCGCTATGGTATTAATTGCGCACGAGTGGAATATGTTGTGGAGAATGCTTTATGCGAAGATAAATAACACATTGTCAAGTATTTTCATGATAAAACATGTGAAAGCAATAAGCGCAATATTAAGATGAAACATAAAAGACATAACAAGAAACAAAGAAAAACAAGAAGAAGTTAGTTCGTGTAATATGGAGAATACAATAAAGTAAGCGAGGGAGTAGGGGTGGGAGAGACATGATGTAGCAATTTTACAACCAGTAAAAAGTAACTTAGAGCAAATAAGTACAACTAGGAAAAGGGGTATGCCCGTTATAGCCAATTTGAGCAAGGAAGGGTGGAGAAGGGAAGGGATTTGCATATTACCACGAATTCAAATAAAGGGAGAATATGGGGGGATGTGCATGCAATAATGAATTAAACAAATAAAAGGAAAGTAGGATCGGGATCAGCATATAAAAAATAAGAAGGAAGCACGTTTATTAGAGAAGACTAATTCATATAAGCCAAATTTGCTATGGTAAGAGCCTGAATATCCCAGTAGAGTCGCCATGCTGTCGCGCCCCTTTTTTCTCGTGAAATTGGGCTTCAACATGTGACAACTCTTTTAAGGAAGTATTAAAAGAGGAGAGTCGTCAACTAATGGTTTAAGGTGCGTTAGGGCACCTATTTGCAAATGAATCAGGTTTAACTAGTTTGCATCACCAAAGATCGAGTAAGAGCTCGAAATTACCTCGAAGAGAAGGTGTTAGGAACTCTTCGAGGTCCACAACTGTGGGTCCCAGCTAAACATGAATTATATGAATTATAAACAAAGAAATAGAGAGCAAGAAATTTGAGATTTTTTAATTATAAAAGACTTTGAATAAATGAGTACAAACACTTGATTCAAAAATAAAAAGGGAAATAAGATGGGGGGTCCTAAGTTTTTTAGCCTAAAGGATCACCCCATACAACATAAATAATACTTTGTAACTCCCTCGATATGGGGTGTTACTCATATTATTCAGAAGGGCACAAACTATCATCTCATGCTACCCGATTACTATCTTTAAGTTGTTACCTAAAGCACACTAGTTCAATTATAAGTCATCCCATTTGTGTGCACTACTCGTCCCCTAACTATGGTCCAGGAGGCATTGGACCTCTATGTTTGGTGGTTCCAGACCTCACTTAGGTTACTCAGAAAATATCAAAACTAGGGGTCATACAAAAACATGTTGGACCTCACATATAGGCAATTAAAGGCTCAAGTTAGCCTCCACACTTAAACAATAAATGCACGTGAAACAGGTTTTTATGTCACGTAGTTCAAGATTAAAGAACTTAAATCCCTATAGACATGACTTCTATGTGATAGGCATCAAGGCATGCAAGCAGTTTTAGGAACCTGTGTTATTTATAGACAGGATTGTATAGGTTGTTGCACACTAATTATTGAGATGGAAGATTCCCAATTATTAGTCCTATAGATATTGCGCCTAGGTGATTTATGCCTAAGTAAGCGATGATCAGTATTGAATGGGGCGTCATTAACAGTTATTAAGGCGAATTGTGGTATCCTGTAGGCAGAATATCTAACAATTATCACTTGAGAAACTGATTTTATCGTCTAACCTTGATCTTATAAGCATGTTTTCTAGGTGAACAGTGTGATGCATTAGCAAATGAAGTGATTAGGGTCCTATAGGCATGATCTCTAGTGGATATGCTGCAGTAATGCAAATTAAAGGAGAGTTCAATGATATCTATTTCTTACGGGTAGGTTTTATAACAACATGTGGCAACAAAGATATGGAAGCATTTGAGCTCATGCTTTGCTAATAGACAAGTAGTGCAAGTGTGTGCTTTTCTTAAGAGCATGATTTCTATAGTGTGCATAGAGAATGAACGATATAAAGCAAGTGCATCATTCAATACTATAGGCATGTTATCTAGCCATCACATATTAATATTAGAATATAACACATCCCCTTTTTACTAACAACCCCAACCATTTATACAAAGACATTATTACAAGCCCAATTAGTGAACAAAGTAACAATATTACGTAAGAGTGAACAGGCCTATAGCAGGTCCAAATAAAATAACTAGATGCCCAGCCTTACTGGGCCTTCATTACTTCTGACATAACATACTTAGGCATTCAATAAAGAACCACACGATCACAGGTCCATAGGGGAGTCCAGACCCCTTTCAATGAGCCATAGAACCAAGTGTTGCACCACTTGGAACAACCAATATAGATACACAATACATGATAGGGAAGTAGGTTGTTGGGGACAGTTTTGGAGATTGAGGGAATGACTAGGACCAAGACCTAGTGTGTTGGAGTTCACAAGGGCCTCAATTGGACCATAAGCAGTGCTCACACTAGGGAGGCCAACAATAGAACCTAGATACCTTGGCTTTCAGCTGGCTAAGAATATGAATTTAGCATATCAAAGTAGCAATTAAGGAGAGTGGACAAAAATCACCAAATTGAGCATACATCACAACTGGTCAAGCATGCCAGTAGGTTCAGCAAGGTTCACATAGCAAAGTACCACATAGACAACCTCATAGGACTTAGAGGAAGAAAACAGGTTTGCAGACATACATAGGTTATCAGTCATAGAGGCATGAAGTTAAACTAATTGAAACATAAAGATCCAAATTAAGTTAAGACTAACCTAGTGCCACATTAATCTGTACTTAGACGTGATGGAGGGACACACATTGTGAGTATCACAGCAAGGATAGGGTAGAAAATGAACTAAGGCATACTGCAAAATATATTAGCATATGAACAAAGTCATTGTTAATAGAGAAATAGAGTGTTTATCTTTTAAAAATCAAGACAACATGAAACAAGTTTAGATCAGACTTTAGGGTAGTATTCCATAGAGTTAGAGCTAATACACAAAAGGCAAGTCAAGTATACAAGGTTTAGCACTGAAAGGTTCATTCAAGTTGGGGGGGGGGGGATTCCATAATGATTA